>VONZ01002752.1:0-38822 GCA_012976165.1 Labeo catla | reverse complement strand
CGGATCTCATTTGGAAGTGATGGGTAAGGGAATACTTACCATTACTAAAAGAGAGACAGAAATGGATAAGGCCACGAAGAAGCTTTACAGTGGGAGACATTGTTGTCATCATGGATCCTGTAGCTTCTCGTGGATCCTGGTTGTTGGGAAGAATAATCAAAACCTACCCTGATAAAGGTGGATTTGTTCGGTCCGTCCAACTTAAAACAAAAACAGGCCAGTTGGACAGGCCTGTATCCAAAATTTGTCTATTGCTGGAAGCAGAGAACTGAAGCTGATTCAGAATTTCTTATAAAGACATTTTATGGCTCCTTTCGTGTATATATAAAGTGTAATTGTAAATGTATATTACAATTATGGGGCTGGGGTGTAGAAGCTAAATGTAATTTTTTAACCACTAGATGGCGGTGTGTGATGGAAAGAGTTTGGTGTAGGTCATATGGAATTTAAACCTCATGATTGCGTGTGTCAGTGAACAGGTGGCGGGAGTACATGGTTCTTACTGTCATCAAGCCATGAATCTGTTTTATTGTAAACCGCCTTTCTTTAATTAAATGAGCAAAGTAAGAGACGTGTGTGGACAATGATATTACTTCCAACTGACGAGACGAGTAAAGAACATTTCATCCCGTTCCTGGGCGGATAGGAAGCCGTAACATACTCTATGCTAAAGGACATTATTATTATCTAAGTTATAGTAGTAATTTAGCAAACAAATCGTATAAAACATTGTTTTGTAATACATTCAGAAGGAGCTAGGGCAGATAACAACACAACCCTTATGACAATTAAAACCAAAATCCATAGTTACTGTAGTTAAACCATGGTAACCACAAATGAACCATGGTTTTGCTACACTAACCATAGTCTAATCATGAGATGTGTAGTAAAACTATGCAGTTATATTAAAACAGATTGTAATCAATCTAAAAAAAAAATAATTAAATTAAGTAAACATGGTTACTATACTTTTACTGTAATAAAGCATGGTTAATTTTGGTAAGAGAAAAATATGACTCACAATAATGCAATAACATGTTCAGTATTAGGATTTTTCTGTAAAGATATTGTCATGATGTAATCTTATACTGCACGGCCCCAGCCTAAGGTTTTAAACATTTTTTTAAAATGTGATGGCCATACAAAAAAATAAATAAATAAAAAATAGGGTTGTCCATGCAGAATTTGTTGTGGGTGTATAGGATGGCCTCGATGAGTATAAGATTTCCCAGGTTGAAATTTTGTCCCAGTCTGGTCCTGTTCTACATGGTGGTTGTTTAGCCTTGATTAGCTAACAAATTTTAAATGTAAGTTATTTTGTATTAATGTGTCAATATGACGTGAGGTCCAGTTACCAGTGTGACACTAAAACAGGTAGTAGTAATGGGTACTTTTTACGTAAGTACATGTCTGAGCCCATACGTCTTTACTTTAACTTAAGTAAAAAAGTGTAGTTAGTACTTCTACTTTTACCATATTATTCTTAAACATGAGTATCTGTACTTCTGCTTGAGTGAAGGATGTGTGTACTTTTGCCATCTCTGTTCAGTGTAGCAGTATTTTATTGCCTATATACATACACATGCTTAGAAAGTTGTAACCAGGAGTCATATGCCATTATATTAAATTGTTCATCCTGAGAAATCTTGAAGCTTCAGGAAACAAATTTACTTAAATTATGATTCTAAAACATTGTCAGGTTTGAGGCCCGGTTCACTACATCAAGATAATTTTAGTGTATTATTGTATAATTTTATTGTTATTATTAAATGTATTTTTTATCAGTAATAAGTTGACGTGATAATCATTTCTTTGCATCTCTGTAGGTCATTATTGATAGTTCACTGCAGAGAAAACATATCTAGTTTAACGTGAATATTGTAATTCTAGTGTGATGTCATGGCGCATCTCTACGTGAACGCAGTGCTGGTTACATGTGGCCACATGGTTTCACACGTGGTCTTGTAGGGGACCCAAAACAAGTACTGGGGGTTTAGCACAAGGGACCTTGTGAAACTGGAAGTAGGCCGCTGCTTTTAAGATGGGTGGAAAGCAGAAGCCGCCCATAACCACAAGTTCTATATTTGCAAAGACAGACTCACACTTCACAATTTATTATTTTTTTAAAATGTACCATGACATACTATGTAAATGCAATGCACTTGAATCATAGAAACACCTTCATGTGTAAATCAATCACATGAAGTAATGTGTAACATCAATGTGTAAAATATGATTTTTATGTAGGTTGAACAATAAACATTTTCTATATTAGTTAAAATCATTATATTCATCAATCCATTTTGTGATACTTCTGTTCTTTATTTCACTTTTTTTTTTTGCTTTTCCTCATGAGCCCTAGATTTTCACCACTTAAAGTACCACTATGTAAAAACAATATATATATATATTTATTTATTTTATTTATTTATTTTATTATTATTATTTTTTTTTAATCAAAGCCTTTGAGAAAGACCTTAAAGATCCTTGTGAAATGGCTTTGACATTTTGAGTCTATTAACTGTGGGACATCCACAGCAATGTGGGACAAGACAGCCAGCAAGCTGCAACGCTGCTCGGTTTCCACTTGAGGTTAAGACAACTGTGAGAACCGAGATGCATAAATGTATAATGATACAGGGAAAAAAACTGCACTCAGTCTAAGGTTAAACCTCCACTCTACACAAAGTTGACAGACCCTGTTTGTCATTGGCTGACAACTGACCAAACAAGTGGAACATATTTATGGTTTTGGTTCAGCACTTCAGTTGAGTTTAACCGCACTGTGTAGCATGTGTTTGTGTATGCATTGTGTATCATATTGGCCTTATGCACACAAAATACAATAAAAAAAAAATGTCATAAGATTTTTAATGGTTTATTTATTAAGTTATTATTAATCATTTTAATTCAATTTAGTGTATCTGACAGTGATGTTTCTGAGTTTATACATCAGTGTGACATTATTTAAAATGATGCTGCTTGTGTTTTTATTTAAATAAAATCATGTTTACATGAAATATTTATATATTTATACACTATTTATATATTAAAACTACTGCAAACCTAATTGGGAGTCATATATGTATATATATATATATATATATATATATATATATAGTTTAATAATGTTTCATAGTAAAATAATGTTTTCCCATTCCAAATATTTACAATGAAAAAAATAACACAAATGAGTAATACAAAATGAAGTTATTAAGCCACTACATTTTTATTTATCCATCAACAATGACTTACATTTTTATTAAATTTATTAAATGTATACTCTGTAATCCCTCTCTCAAAAATTAGGAAATCTTTCAGATATTGCTACCTCTTCTGGGTCCAAAAGCATTGAAAACTAAACCAAACAAGTTTTTAAAATCATTCCATTTGTTTCAAGAAATAGTTTTCAGAGACCAATGACAGAAAAAAAGATCTAGGTCTTCCAGTTAAGAAAGTAGATCAACTAATGAACAAAAACATTCTTAAACACATATTTAATTTTAAGCAAAAATTTTATTTATTTTGATGCCACAAACCCCAAAATATTATAATTCCCTAACAGGACCCTCTAAAATATAAAGGCAACTATAATATACAGTATATTAAATATTCTAGCTATAATAAGTATTTGCTTTCTATTAATAATAAATTTGTGTATTTTTCTGTCAATTATTAGAGTATTATTAGATGTACTATATTTATTAGATGTACTATAAATTTGAAGAGTAATATAAAACTATGGCTGTCGATGCATTAAAATAATTGTGATTAATTTCTAAACTTTTTGACCTTTTCCATCTTTAGAAAGCAAATTGAAGCAGTTACATCATTAAAATGGCAACACATTCAATCAAATTATGTTTTTTATTAATTCATTTTTAAAAAGTTTTTACCCAGTTTGAAAACCTCTGATCTACTGAATGCTAGTATGTTAAACTGGCTAATGTTTTGCAGGTTAAATCTGTCTACCAAACAGTTTGTGGTTAGACGTATGCATGAGCATCAAGAAAGTAGCATATGTGCAGCATACACACGTTTATGATTTTGGCGGCTTTAGGGCAGCATATATGACCTGGCTGATACAATTTCTTTGATGCAGCTTGGTAAAGTCGACTTCAGCATACTAAAAAAAAAAAAACACACAAAAAACAAACACAATGAGGAAAACAAAATTTGCATTTAAGGTGTAGTTGTCTCTGAAGCAAAATTAATGTTTTCAAATACTATCGTTGGAATAATAGGTCAGCAAAATCCTTGCTTACAGAAATACATTTTATATATTTAAAATTTTCACATGAATTACCTGTAATTGGTTTGGGTCCTGATGCTGTTTTATAACTTGCATCTGCTGCAGATCAGTGTTAGATGGAGTTGATGTTTCTGCAGATTTTCTTTTTCCAATAACAAAAAAAACTTTTACTAGCCCTAAAACAAAACTAGTCAGATTCAGTATTTACTAAAGGTTGTAATATTATTTCTTGAATTTTTAAAATATTATGTAAGTCACATAAATGGTAAAATAACAATAAAATAGTCTGAATTAAAAAAAAAAAAATACACTAGAAAAGATCATAATTATTATTTACAGATGGCTAAAATTAACTCACCGATCACTACAATGATTAAAAGTCCATTCATCAGGGCAGATACGATTATAATAATCTGATATTGTGTTTGATTCTGATCAATAAACTCCACCACTGTATGATTGTGACACTGAGTTAATTGAGTTGATTCTGTAAAAAATAAAAAATAAAAAAAATAAAATAAATAAATAAACGTTACACTGATTATACAAAGTTTGTGATTTTGTAAAATTGAAAATTGTGATAATATATGAGAAATGAGTATCTAAAAAAATTGAAGCAGTAAATGACATGTAAAAGTAGCGATTTACAAAATCTCTTGATCACTGAAGGAGCAAATATCTTACCATTTAAGTGTAGTCTGGTGCTGTTGCTGAGTTTTAGAGGTGTGCCTGTGTTCATACAGTAATAAACTCCTAATTCATCAACAGTCACATTATTTATAACCAGACGATGTTTAAACTGCACTGAATATTTCTTTCTGAATGTTTTATTAGGGTAAAAAGGTGACGTTGTGGTTGACAGTGATCGAAGAATCAGTGTTGGAGGATCTGCTGTTTTCAGTAAAATCCAGTGAACTTCATTTTCATCAAGATCACAGTTTATGATCACATTTGATCCCAGATCAGTTAGTAGATCTGACACTGCAGCTTGACAACAGATTAATACATCTATAATTAAGATAAAAAAAATAATAAAAAATACATAAGCAAACATCATGACTAAGATTACCAGCTTAAAACAACTGTGAATCTACAACATAAAATAATGGCAAAGCACATGCAAACATACACATAACATGTAATAAACTTACAGAGCTGAAGCTGAAGGATCTTCATGATGTTGCTGTGAATAAAACAGCTAAATATAATGAAACCTTTCTCACCTCGCAACTCTACAGCAGCTCTGAAACACAGGAAAGACAGGAAATCAGACAAAGTCACATTTGCTCTGACCACACTCTACACACTCTTTTCAACACCTAATGCCCCACCATGATCGTCACTTCATTAAAATAAATTTAAGCACGTTTATTTTATGTTTTATACCCCCAGTTTTTTAGTCATATTTGACTGTTAAATGTATTAAACTTTAAAAAATAAATAATATAAAAATAAATGTAAAAATAAATTGTATTAGGTAAGCCTAATACAAAATAATAAAAATAAATTGTATTAGGCTTAATTTTAAAGAGCCTAATAAAAATAAATTGTATTAGGTAATATCGAAAAACTAAAGAATTGAAGTGGGTTCTCATTGCAGGAGACAATCTTGGCCAGATTGTGGCCTCAAGCTGGCGCTGCTCACCTCTTTTCGGCAGCAACATGCATCCTGTTTGCCAAAACTGTGGTGTGTTTCCCAAAAGTAACTCTGATCCCAAGTTCTATTGAGTTCAATGAAATTTGTGATCATATCTAAGGTACTTTTGGAAAACACACTTTGGGTCATATGATTGCACAGAATGCATGATGGTAGAGCAGTTTGATTATAGATAACTAACACCAAAACCAAATTCTATACATAAAATAAACATTAAATGAAAAAACAAACAAAAAAACTCATAAAATGGATAGTTCCGGTCCTTGATTCTGATTGGTTGAGCCACGTTCAAAGCTGTTGAAAATTACTCTACAAACCTACACCTTTGTTTATGTCTGTGTGTTGCTCAGCAACCACTTTGTTGCAACCACAACCGTTTCTGAAGCGGAAGAATACTGTTTTTTATTTATTTATTTATTTATTTTTTTTTTTATTAATGTCATTACATTTTTTTTGCTCTGTTTTATTTCGTGAAACCTTACTACATATATGGAATAACCATTCCAAATACGTGGCTCCGCGTTGCGCCTAATAACGCCCCTTAGCTGTTATAAATTCACTGTAAACCACGGCTTCACAGGGATTATTGCTTTATTATTTCAGCTAGTGTCTCATTTTCATCCAGTTTAACGTTGATTCAATTCAACTTTAAACGTATGACTGCCACGTAATGACTAAACCCACAGGTTGGTGATGCAGCCATTTTGTTGTTATGTAGCAAAGACAGACTTTTAGCTTTACATCCTTTAGATGGCAGCAAAGGCCATGACATAGTTTTGTTAGTAGTTCTAGTAGTAGTAGTAATAATAATGATAATAATAATTATAATTGAAACATATATGAAACACACATCATAGTTATTTCTCAAAACAAGTTCAACCCTTTTGTTTTTTACATTTTTGTTATGTTTCTGACCATAGAAACATCACAAGAACGTAAAACAAAAGGAGTCTGACGGTCACAAATGAGGTTTTGTATAGGCTGGAATCTCTGAATTTAAGTCACATGGCAGTGTATTGAAAGACACAGTGTCAACTGACCCGCTAATCTGGTATTTGCCTTTCCTCCCACCACACTGCCAAAGAATATTACCATCTCTCCAGCACTTTCATGTGTCACAATAAAAATGTAAGAGAGAAACTATGTTGCAAATCTGTCATGACTGAGCCTATATTTAACAGCAAATAATCACAATACAGGTAATTTCTTATTTGTAAAAAATTGTCAACTTTTTATGTATTATTTATATTTTTACTTTTAGGAGGGAGCAAGTGCTTTTTCTGTTCTACACCTGCTGCTAAACTAATCTGAAAGGCAAATTCTCTCTCTCTCTCTAACTGGATAAACTGCATGCTTCCTATGCTCTTACATCATTTAAAGAGGAACAGGATTCAGAATACAGTGTTTTTCCAGAGGCTTCACTATCATATTCATGTAAGTAGCCTAATTGAATTTTTAATCAAGATTGACTAAGTAACACTCAACTCTTCTCCTTTATAATGTATAAAAGCAAGAATTACATTTGAACAACTCATATATTGTGTTGCGATTTAACTCAAAGGGAAATGTGTATAAATAATTACAATTAATTATGATTAATTACAATTATTTACATCAACTGCCAGTAGTAACTGTAGCAGAATTAATTTTTCCATCAACTAATCTGTTCGCCCAGCAAACATTCAGCATAATTTTTATATCAACTGTAAGAAATTATATTTTCTTGGCCACAGAAAATAACTTATACTGTTGCATAAAGTACCGTTGCATTAGAGCATGTAGCTCGAATCGGAATCATAAAGGGACATTAATTTGCGAGGCAGAATCAGAATCAAAACTCATGTAATTTGTGCACAATAGTTTATTAACAAAGGACTAACACATAACTAATCTAAACAAACAAACATGAAATCACTCATACATGGGGGAATGGTCAGTGAGAAGCAGTTAGAGAGAGACAAGGAAATGAAGCTATGAAAAGAGTCAATTAGCCAACTGAGTGAAACCATCAGTGCTGTCTATTGCTTATACTAAACCTCTTTTTTATTGCCTTGGTCGTTGAACAAGTGTCTGAATGCAGTCTCAGGTGAAAGTCTTGATGGTTTGGAGCAGTGGTGGTTCTGGAATTGCAATCACGTTCTTCCGGGTCTGAAAAGTGATGAACTCCAAAGATGTTCTGACTCGATGGTGACTGGAAGTTTCTTCCCATGTGAAAAGTGAAAAAGAACCAAGAGCTGAGCGGGACCCAGCTGAAGTCCTGTGATCTTTGGGGAATGGAAAGACAAGGCTGCAAGGCCTGGCACGTGCTTAGGGAAGTCCTGAAGAGTTCTAGCTCATCTTCTTAGGTTCTAAAAGAACAACTGACTGACTGAGGCAAGTCATGAAGATGAATTCCAGGGTTGAGTGGAACCGTCTGGCTCTTTGTGGTTGAGAGGCACAGCTCTGAATGTTGGGGCCTGTCGGGCCCGCTGGGCACGCCCTGTGCCGGCTCAGGCTCCCCATAGGTTCCTCCACACGGGCAGCAATCGGAAGATGTTGCAGACGAGTGAAGAGAGTAAAGAGAGAGAGGCGATCAATCGTTTGATGCCTTTAATCTCTCTGGAGGCTGCGCCTCCAGGAGGTCCATGAACCAATGGTAACTTTCGCCTTTGGAGGGAAAGTTTACAACTCTTTGTCTTTGAGCATGGTATTTTGCATATGTAATTCGATTGGGTGTTGATGCAAAAACTACTAAGGTTTCTTAAAACACTAATATGTTGCATAGGTATCAACATCTAATTTACACCATCTTGTAGATCATCAAAATACGAATTCGAAGAGACCAAACATGGCATAGGTGGGTTATATGACTAGTCATCTATCATAACGCATGCATAAAACAGTAGAAAGACAAATACAAATACAACAGACAAAATTAAAATACAATGCAATAATACTGTAACACTGTACACAATGACCTGGGCTATGTGTGATAGGAAGGTCAAAGAAAGGTTTGTCTGTGAATGAATAGGAAAGAGTCTATTTCTATAGGCATTGTGTCTTTCCTATGGGCAAATGTAGCATGCGGAAATGTGCATTCCTCTGGGCAATAAAACCTCTTATCAGATCGTCGTCCTGGCAACTGAGCCCTTTTGGGGTGTTAGTTGCTTTGGGGTGGTTGTCTCCAGAGCTCCAGCATATAGCTGGCTTGTTGGGTTCAAAGACTATTTGTTAAATGTAACAATTAATGTATGTCTGATTGGTCCAGACGCTACAATTGTATACAATATATAATATAAATATTTTCAGTTTGGAGAGTCATTTTGGTATACAGGCAACCGTTGTTTGATGCAGTTCATTTCAAATGTATAATTAATGGAAAATGAATACTGCCTTTTTCATAACTGTAGTTTCATTACTACATTTCTCATGTAATATTTCTTAGTTTTTCATGTAACATAAATAAGCGCTAGTCAATTGCTTGGATAATACATAGCAAAGATGTCAAACAAGCCAGACTGGAGCTTTAGAAGGCAAAGTTCTACCATTGATAATTTATTAATTTAATTTTATAAATGTTTTCTATTTTATATATGTGACCCTGGACCACAAAACCAGTCTTATGTTGCACGGGTATATTTGTAGCAGTAGTCAAAAATACATCAGATGGGACAAATTTATCGATTTTCCTTTTATGCCAAAAATCATTAGGATATTATGTAAAGATCATGTTCCATGAAGATATTTTGTAAATTTACCACCGTAAATATATCAAAACTTAATTTTTGATTAGTAATATGCATTGCTATGAGCTTCATTTGGATGACTTTAAAGGCAATTTTCTCAGTATTTTAATATTTTTGCACCCTCAGATTCCAGATTTTCAAATAGTTATATATTGGCCAAATATTGTCCTTTCCTAACAAACCATACGTCAATGGGAAGCTTATTTATTCAGCTTTCAGATGATGTATAAATCTCAATTTTGAGAAATTTACACTTATGACTGGTTTTGTGGTCCAGGGTCACATATAAGCCTGAAACTAAATTTTATTTCCAATTCCAACTGTACTGATTGAATTCCAGGGGCAGCTGTGGAATTCAAATATGGCCGTGCAATATGGCTGCCCACTGCTCCGGTGTGTGTTCACGGTGTGTGTGCGTTTGATCACTTCTCACTGCTGTGTGTGTGCACTTGGATGGGTTAAATGCAGAGCACACATTCCGAGTATGGGTCACCATACTTGGCCACACGTCCTTTCCTTTCCTTTCCTTTTTTACTTTTACAATTTAAAGGGATCATGAACATTTTTTATTATTTCATAATAATATCCTGAGCTGCACTTTTAGTTAATGATTTACACTACAAAAATGGTCATAATTTAGAAATAAAAGGCCATTTCTACCCTGAATTTAGCCCTCTGATTTGAATGCTCTGTTGGAAGGGGTTTGTCTGCTGTGAGACTTCAGTGGAAATGCCTGTTGCTATGATTGACTTTTGAGCACATGACAAAGAACATCAGACACAAATCATTACATGGCAGAAATCACTAATTACACATCAGGAGAATGAACATGGTTACTCGCATGTTGTGGTATTACTGTCAGGTCCGTATCTTACAGTCTGCAAAGCTTGCACCAAAACTGTGACTGATATCCTCAGTTCATGACCCCTTTAAAGAAATTCTTGGACCACAACCAAATACTTACTTGAATTTTATGGGAAATGTGTCAGACAAAACATGCCAAGATCTAAGTGTCTTGTATATTTTTAAGACACAAACTATGGCTTAAATTCTAAAATAGTTATTGACAAGATATACTGGGTCTTGGTAGCAAAATAATCAGAGAAAAGCTTTCATAACACTTTTATACGACAACCTGCAAATTTAACATTCAGCCCTGCTTAAAAACAGCTACTACTTAAAAATGTGAACTTTTTAACTGTATATTCACTAACTGTATATTCAGACACTGACAGTGAAAAATCCAAATGTGCATTTATGATTTTATTACACACATCAAATTAAGTCATTTAAATTAAACATTTTATACAGTTATTACTAGAAACCATGCAGGATTATGTACAGTTTTCATTTTAACAAAAATAAAATTATAAAGAATACAAAATGTGTGTAACATTAGCAAACACAATATTAAGTAAAGCACACTCTTGGTGCATAATTGTTAAGGCACAGTAACAAACTGACAGACTCATTCATTCTTTAACTTAAGTTTCCACATGTGAGATTGTAATAATCCTGACCTCCTGTGCCCTTCTCATACTAACCTGAAAAGTAGACATGACATAAGTCTAGCCTAGACAATCATAGGACATGATGTACTGTTGTTTCCTGAAGGGTGTGATGTTTGATTTCACTTCTTCATATTTACCATATAAATGTTGAAGTCTTCCTTAATAAAGTGCCTTTGAGTGAATTACACCTTTTCTGTGTGTGGTTGTCTCAATGGTCCAGGATCCTGACTCTGTGCTCCATCGCTCAACTAGAAATCGAATCTCGGCAGTTAAGTTAGATATTAAATTCTAACACCACACTTCAAGATTTCATTGTTTTATATAATAATAAGAGTGTAACAGCAAAAAAAACTGCCTTTCACATCAGAAAGAACCAATGAAAGCTGTAACAATTTAGTTAAAAGTTAAAAAAGCTCCATAATAATCAGAAAAGAAAATGACAGTAAAAAAGAGAAAATTTTAGACCCGTTTTTCAATTACGTCAGCACTAACGGTCTCGTCAGTCTTGACAGAAAAGAAGGCAGATTGAATTATTTTTCTCATTAGATATATAATGATTAAACTGGCTGTAACTACTACACTTAATATGCCTATTACAATCCAAACCACATAAGCATCTGATCCTGTTTTTTTCCCTCCATTTTCTTTTTCAGATGATTTGCTTCCATTTTCTGCCTTTGTTCTGAAAAAAAAAAAAAAAAAAAAAATTACCACAGTGTGCTACAGACAACAGATCCTTTTATAATGGATATACAGCAGCATTCAGACTGGAACAGCAATAGTGAACTTTTTTAAATTAAAAACTATATTTATCAATCATTTTTACACACCGTTGATGTGCAGCAGTACAGTCTTTTCCTCAGATGCGTGTGAGATGAGGCAGCTGAACTGTCCTGCATCAGCGTGAGTGAGATTGATGAGTTTAAGTGAGAAGTTTCCATGCTCATACTCATCACGGAAAGGTACGGTTCTGTTCTTGTACTGCTGGTCCTGTTTGTCTAATGAATCTTTACCACTGATTATATCAAACACAATCTTGCCATTTGTGTCTCTCCAATGCACATTAATGTTTTGTTTGAGAGGCTGTTCAGTTGAAGAACATGGCAAGATCACAAAACCACCAATAAAACCCTGTTCTGTGACCTGCAGACACACTGAAATGACAGAAACAGTAACTGTAAACAGTCTGGCAATTACACATGTGACAAAATGTAGAAACAAAAAAACAAATATTATATATATATATATATATATGGGTCACACATGTATACATATGTATGTGACCCTTGATCACAAAACCAGTCATAAGTGTTATTTCTTCAAAATTGAGATTTATACATCATATGAAAGCTGACAACTATTTAAAAATCAGGAATCTGAGGGTGCAAAAAGTATATATATTTTTTTTTTTTTGAGAAATATTATATATTGAGAAAATTGCCTTTAAAGTTCTTCAAATAATATTCTTAATGTACATCACTAATCAAAAATTAAGTTTTCATACATTTACAGTAGGAATTTTGCAAAATATCAATAATTTTGACCTATATAATGTATTTTTCGCTATTGCTACAAATAAACCCCAGCAACTTAAGACTGGTTTTGTGGTCCAGGGTTATATATATATATATATATATATTATATATATGATGGACGTATAATGTGTGTCAGGAGCATTCACTCAGTATCATTATCTCATTTTTGACAGAGATTGCTTTTAGCTGGTTTTGCATCTGAACTCTTCATATATACACACACATTTTAACATGAATTAATCAGCCCTCTACATAACTTCAGTAGTGCACAGCTAATGCCCAAGTAGCAATCTCATTGGCTAGCACTCACCTATTACAGGTGCATCTCAATAAATTAGAACATTGTGGAAAAGTTCATTTCAGTAATTCAACTCAAATTGTGAAACTCGTGTATTAAATAAATTCATTGCACACAGACTGGAGTAGTTTAAGTCTTTGGTTCTTTTAATTGTGATGATTTTGGCTCACATTTAACAAAAACCCACCAATTTACTATCTCAACAAATTAGAATATGTTGACATGCTGAACAGCTAATCAACTCAAAACACCTGCAAAGGTTCCCTGAGCCTTTAAAATAGTCTCTCAGTTTGGTTCACTAGGCTACACAATCATGGGGAAGACTGCTGATCTGACAGTTGTCCAGAAGACAATCATTGACACCCTTCACAAGGAGGGTGAGCCACGAACATTCATTGCCAAAGAAGCTGGCTGTTCACAGAGTGCGGTATCCAAGCATGTTAACAGAAAGTTGAGTGGAAGGAAAAAGTGTGGAAGAAAAAGATGCACAACCAACCGAAGGAACTGCAGCCTTGAGAGGCTTGTCAAGCAAAATCAATTCAAGAATTTGGGCGAACTTCACAAGGAATGGACTGAGGCTGGGGTCAGAGCCTCAGTCTTTGTTATTAAAAATATAAGAATGAATATACACATTACAAATAAACATTACGCAAATTAAAAAAACAGTGCTTTATTTTTTAGGTCTAGTAGGTGTATTTTGCAGTAGTTTTTAATAAGTTGAATTAACAAATATAAAAACAAACACTATATACTTATACACTGTATATATCATTTGTACATTGATTCTCATTAAAGCAACTGTATTAAAGTTCTTCTGTCAAGAGCAGTGAGTGACTTTTTCTCTTTGTATCTTTGTTTTACTAACATTAAAAGAATAGTTCACCCAAAAATTACAATTCTGTCATCTGTCTACCAATTTTGTCATCGTGTTTTATTTTTATACCATCATTTACACACTCTTAGGTAACCTGAATGAGTTCATTTTTTCTGTTGAACATTATCTATTTGATAATTTCTATTACTAATTTCACCAGCTACTGTTTGGTTACCCACATTCTTCATGTTTAGCACAAGAAAGAAATTAAGGCAGTTTGGGACAACGTGAGCAAATAATGACAGAATTATAATGTCTGGGTTAATTATCCATTTATTTACAAATTTAGTCACGTTTAGTACTGCGGCTTTAAGAGCTGCACGCATCTAATATATAGACACGCATCCA
This sequence comes from Labeo catla, assembly GCA_012976165.1. NCBI lineage: Eukaryota > Metazoa > Chordata > Actinopteri > Cypriniformes > Cyprinidae > Labeo > Labeo catla. Next base: position 24,622 of record VONZ01002752.1, on the reverse strand, counting down.
TTTTTCTCTCAATTGTTTACTTTTACTTTAGACATAAGAAACTGTTTATATGTAAACCTTGTGCGTTTTGACAGTATTAGCGCAATCAGATGCGTTACATGACTTAGTTCAGTAATTTGGTGCTATTTGACAGGCTTTTAGAGTACGCACGCTTCAGGTGTATGAGCACTGGAAAAGCGTGTGTCAGAACAGTAACAGTTACGCAAATTAAATGTTTAACCGAAAACACTTTAAAGCAAATAATGTACTTTTGTGATTGTGAATAAGCAAAGTGTCCTGTGAGTGTAATTCTACCTCTGAGTTAACAATGATGTGAATATATGTCACGCTGTATATTGAGACGGAGGCGCCAGAACTAACGTTACGATATTTCTACAAAAGCAGATTGTGGAGACATTTTATTGCCCACGATCAAAAATCGCCATATCACACACCCCTATTAGTAAAGTCATTTTATTACTTTTTTTTTTTTTTTTGAAGTAAACACTGAATGACCAATAATGGGTCAAGCATTACTACAAGAAAAAAAAAATGGTCCTACTGATGCTTTGTTAAAAGGTTAGTTATTATGATTTCACATCATATTACACAAGGAGGGGGCCCCTAGGCTGTTGTTTGTGCGAGGCTCCCCTTAATCATTATGCTGTACTGGTTTTCCTCTACATTTCCAGTGTCCCCACAGGATTTTGTGAGACTGTGGTGGGTCACGTAGGTTCCTCTAGGGGGTTCCGGGGTCTGCCAACTCGATAAGAAATTTTTGTTCATTTTAAATTTAAATGCAAAAAAATGGTGCATTTTGAGAGCAGAATCAAGTGTCCGTTTGTACACAATTTTGGCACTCTAGTAATTTATTTATTGGTTGCATTGATGTGACTGTGATTGTAGGGCACAATTTTCACTATAATTCAACTGACTGGTTTCTCTTCTTCCCTCTTCAGACCTTAGAACCGTACATGAATTATGAGCTTCTAGAACATTTGACCTCGTAACTGAACTCCTTTTTCACAAACTGAACATAGAAATAAAATTAATATTAAAAACAAGTAGTAGTACTACTACTACTACTACTACTACTACTAAAACATTCTTTCTTAAATCTAATTAAGTGCATCCATAAAGTAGGCTACTCTCTCAGTATGCAAAGTGCAAATAGAGAGCACATTTTTCAATCATGATACAGAACTATAGACAACTACACAACCTATTATAGCCTACATACTAATAACAGCCTAGATCAGGGGTGATGAACTTCAGTCCTTCAGAATCTGTCCTGGAGGCACCCCTGCCCTGCAAATTATGCAATTTTGCAAGTCTCCCTCATCTGACACACCTGATTCAACTCATCAGCTCATTAGTAGAGACAGCAAGACCTGGGCCGTTTCTCAATATACATTCTTACGCGTTTTTGCTTGAACACTTGTGTGTTCTCGCTCTACGTCATCATTAACCATCGAAGTTCAATTCCAATACTCAAGAACGCAAGTACAGAGGACACATGAAAGTGCCCGGATGTGTTCTTGAAATCAAGAGCTGTGTCCGAAATCGCTCACTTGTTCACTCATTCACTAATCCCTATATAGTGAATGGGCATTGAGTGGACTATATCAGAAGGAGTGAACGAAATGAAGTGAATGAATTCGGACGGTGACGTATAACGTTACACTTCGCATGAGACATGGAACTGGTGCAGAAAACATCTTTCACAAATATGTACTTTTATTTTACATGTACCTTATTTTAGAAAATAATATTAACAGCAATAACACTTTGAATAGCTTTATATTGTAATTATACATACCTCCGCATCAGCTTTATGGTTTCATTCATGGTATTAATTTGTTTGGTAATGGTTATATGTTCATAATCATTAAATACTATTAAATTACTGTCAACAAAAATAAACACGTTCATACTTATGTATTTATTGTTTGCATATCTTGAAACTCTTCCGAGCAGCGTAATATGCCAATGGTCGTCGAGCGCCCTTAATTTTACATCAGAATGAATACGCCACCAACGAACATTTTTAAATATCCACCAAATTATCACAATTTTTTGTAAATTAACAAAGATGCTAGCTCAGTAAATTAGAGTAAATTCCTATATAATATATTTTGATATAAATAATGCATGAAATAAACATTAAAGCAGAAATAATAAAGATGTATGATGTATCTCTCATTCAAACTTGTTCGCTCCCGCTCTCTCTTCCAGCTCGTCGGTTCTCCGCATTGGATTGTGGGATATAGTGCTTCAGTGAGTGTACATCGGTTGTACACTCAAAATCTGAATGCATTATGGGTAAAAAGTAGTGAACGAATGTAGGGAATGAAGTCGTTCACTCAGAATTCGGACATCACTACAAAATGGCTGACACCCAATATAGTGCACTATATAGAGGATAGGGAGCGGTTTCGGACACAGAAAAGGATGCATCAAATATAAACTTGAGAGAATCGAACCGTTAGAAATCCCAGAAGGCACTGCCGGCAGATGACGTACGGAAGCCTGTAAGCTTTAAACTTCTCGTTTTCACTTGTGACATTCACGCTGCAAGCACTCAAATGTGTGATGGTGTGTGAAAGTAAACATTGTCTCAAGGTTATTTTTGTAAATGAAAACTAAAACTAACACGTAAACGACTGGTCAAAAAACATTTTCGTAAACTGAAATAAAATAAAAATAACAAAATAAATGAAAAACTAAAATGAAACAAAACTAATAACAGTTACTGAAAAACTAATTAAAAATAAAATAATTATCAAAAATAACAGCAGCACATTCTGTTCCGGACCCAGCCCATTTAATTATTTATTTTCTCATGTAACACAAGTGATTAAACCAAAAATAGGCCTAAGTTGGTGCTTTGTAGAAAAATAGAAAAGCAGCGCAACAGAAAAAAGATGAGAATGCGCATCCATTCTTGTGAACAATCTGTTCTTATAATTCTTCATTAATGAAAAGAACATTTAAATATGCCTTAATTGCCTAAATTTGAGGCAAGTTAGTTAGTTGTTGGTTTGGGCCCTGGAAGTGATTTTTTTTTGTAAAATTAAAACTGACACTGAAACCAAACTATATAAAAACGAAACAGAAATGTGCTCACAAAATAAAAACTAAACTAAAACTAACAAAATTATTAATGAAACTAATAAAAACAAAACTAAATTTTATTGCAAATTTCAAAACGATATTAAAATAAAAGATTTAAAAAAGCAAAACTATAATAACCTTGGTTTGTCTAATAAGGGAGACATACAAAATGTGCAGGGCAGGGGTGCCTCTGGGACAAGTCTGAAAACCACTGTTGTATGTAATTATTGTTATGGGCAAACTTTCAGCTGTTTCAGACGAAAGCACAAGCGCTCTTCATGGTTAGAATTTGAGTGTGCAGTTAAAAACTAAGCTCAGAATCGATTCCAAGAGAGAATCAATATGCATCCGTAATTGATCCATGAATCGCAATGCATCGGCTCATCGTCACAGGCCTAGTTTCAAGTGGTTTCCCCAAATTCAACTGAAAATACAACTGATTTCTGCCATCCCAAAATGATTCAATCCCCTGAATGGAATCCCTCACAACAGCACAAACCTTCAAAACAGGTGTGGTCTCAAGCACACCTGATGCAACTAATCAAGGGCTTCAATAGTTGCACCAGGAGTGCTTGGGCTAGAACATATGAAATAACTGAACTGGAGGTTTTTTTTGAGTGTCAAAATTATACAAATAAGCCACAGATGTTTTGAGATTCAGAGCCCCTATACCATGATAGTGGCCGAACAAACTCAGGGTTATAGGTTTAGGTTCGAGTTGACAAAACCAAGCCAGTCCAATCTGGCTTTGTTTTTACCATAACGCTCATCATCAACTTTCACTGTCAACTCAGGCTTCGACCCTAAGTTAATGAAGTGCAAGCACAGGAAAGTGTGACATCAGTAATGAACAGCCAATCACATGCCTTGAAACTGTGATTCACTACTCGCGAGAGGGTCAGTGCGATTCACTACCAAAGATTAAAAGATTGAACAATATGAAGAATTTAAACACATTTACACAGCAAGTGGAAGCGATCTAACCATGAAAATGGAAAACGTAAAGAAAACTCTGTGAGGTAAATGAAGCTTGGGTTGGAGAAGAAGTCCTGAAAGATCCTATAGTGGCCAAAGTCACCTGATGTGAAGGCAAGAGAAAATCTCTGCTGGGATTTCTAGAACACAGTTGCAGCATGTAAACCCAAGAATATTACTGAACTGGTGGCCACTGCTTATGAAGAATGGGGTAAGATTCCTCAAGAACGCTGCCAGAAGCTGGTGTCTGGCTATGTATCTCATCTGCAGCAGGTCATAACAGCAAAAGGGTGCTCTACTAAGTACTAAAGATGCTTGCCATAAAGGGGCTGAATAATTTTGAAACTGCAGAAAACATTAAAAGTTGCATTTTCAGGTGAACTTGAGGAAACCACTAGAAACATTAGCTGTGTTGAGCTATTTTAATTACTTTAGTTTGATTTGTTCATTGTAAACAGCTTAAAAGTCTACATTTTGCCAATAAGCTTGAGTTGCAATGTGGGTTGAAAAATTTTGATCCCAACTGTATACATACATACATACATAGAGGGTGTATCTGTTAAGTGTGTCGTTCAGATACTCACCTTTGTTTATCAGCACTGCAAATATAAAGATGAAGTACTGTGCACTGTAAAAACCGAAAAAACAATCAATTATTTTAATTTCCTGTAGCTTAACAAGTAGAGCATGACAATAGTATTAGGCTCTTAAAGCCTACTACTTTCTAAACCAATCACCAATGATCACAACAAGGTGCATGCTGGGTACAAATGAATCGATGTGACATCACAGTAATGTGTGTTCAAATAGCAGCAGCTTTTTTTCCAGCAGTACAAACTAAATATATAATGGGAAACTCTGACTTTTGTAAGAAATTACAGTCTTTTAACCTACTCTCACGTACAGGCATTTGGCATCTCAAAAGAGCTGAATACAATAATTTCAAGGTAATTTTTCTCTCTGACCATAAAAGTCACTAAATCTCAAAACATTAATTGAATGACTTTGTTACTATTAATAGAGTTTTAATTGTGATATAAACGTTTAAGATGCCTGCCTCAGAATTAATAGCAAAACGTTAATGGTCACGTTGATGATGTAATTTTACTGATCAATGTTTCTTGGGCACTCTACCATTGACAAAGGGTAACAAATTTATATCTGGACAATTCAGATCGGTTGTGGGCACGGTCTCTCATCTGGTTGCTAGTGAATGGCAATATTGGTCAAAAAGTTGCCCCATGTATCATCATCCTGATCACACCACAAAAAGCAGTGTTCTTCCTCAGTATTTTTACTTTATTTTCCACTTTCTGAAACAGATCATAATAAATTGCCTTTAAAATTAATTTCACAGAAAACAAGACTTCAACTCTCTTCTGCACCTCAAGTAAATAAATATTGACTTAAGAATGTAGAACAATCTTTTTGCAGCGCAAGCAATATTTAATGCCATGACTATTAATTTGACTTAGAATTTAAGACTTTCTGCTTTGATTTAGAGCGGGCTTGAGATCCTTCATTTGTAGAAGTGACGATAGGCCTTTTTTAAGATTCGCAGAAAACTCTGCTCGACAAGTATATAATAAATAAAATCACTGCACTGGAACACAAACACCACAAAATGCTAATGCTAATGCTAATTGTTAATGTCTAAATCAAAATATGTACAGTTATTTTACTACACATACAAATATAGGTCATTAATCAATTAATGTTTAATGTATTAATGACGTCCAAAAACTGTTTTTTTTTTTTTTTTTTTTGTTAATGCTAGTTTAAGTAAAATCGCCGCGGACCAAAACGCCATATACATTTGATACAGGCCAGAGGCATTCGCAAACTATCAGGACTTTTTTCAGGACACTTCTAACTTGACAGTGTTACAACGAGAGAATAGTCAATCATTAACATACCCGATGCTCATGGTGTCCCAAACATTAGGGATGGGTAAATCGACACTTAGTGTCGATACACGTTTCGAGTTTTCGATATAGTGTTCCAACCTCAAAGCCTTGCTAGAAATGAGGCTGTGACGTAATCCTTCTTCAGGTGTCTTCTTCTTCTTCTTCTTCTTCTTCTTCTTCTTCTTCTTCTTCTTCTTTGGTGTTTAATGGCGGTTGGCAAACCAACTTGTAGGTGCATTACTGCCACCGACTGGATAGATATATGAGAATTCAAAAAAAAAAAAAGAAAAAAAAAAAACGTTTAAATTCTTTTACTTAATTTCGTTTCTTTAATAAACTTAATAATATTATCATATAGCTTTTTCCTTTAGTATACCTATTATAGAAAAATCTTTATGCTCAGCTTTAATTAGTGACTGAATAAAATGACATCTTTCATTGTTGTATTTCCTGCAGTGAAGTATTACATGTTCAAATGTCTCTTGCTGACTACAGTGATTACATTCCCCAGTTGAGTGCTTGCCAATTTTGAACAGTGTACTATTCAATCCTGTGTGACCTATTCTCAGACGGGTTATAATATTCTCTTCATTTCTGTTCCTGCTCTCTTTCCTCCCAGCACCAACTTGTTGTTGAATATTATATAAGTGTCTTCCTGTTTCAATCCCATCCCAGTGTACCTGCCATACCGATTGTGCATATTTCCTAATGAACACTTTAGCTTCTACTTTACTTAATGGAACTTGTAAATCTATCTGCTTTAATTTTAAAGATTGTTTAGCCAGAACATCCACCCTCTCATTTCCTACTACACCAACATGAGCAGGAACCCAAATAAATTGAATTAATATACCCATAAACTTTATATTATACAATTTATGGAATATTTCATTAATTATATCCATCCTAAAAGATGATGTGCCAGATTTTATGCTTTCCAGTGCTGAGTAGCTATCAGATGCAATAACTATGTTATCCATTCGCATTTCTTCTGTCCACTGCAGGGCCATTAAGATTGGCAATAGTTCTGTAGCATAAACTGATAAATGATTGGAAACTCTTTTCTTAATGTAAGAATCATTCATTGGAATATACACGGCTGCACCGGCATATCCTGTCTTCGGGTCTTTTGATCCATCTGTAAATAGAAACACTGAATCTTGGAAATGCCTCTCAATATAATTCCGTACTATATACCACACTAGAGGTTGTTTGGATTGATCTTTTATTTCCTGTTGTATACTGAGGTCAACGGTTGGTAAGGGGAATATCCAGGGAGGGATGGAGGATATTGAGACTGTATTGCTGTACTGTACTTGACTTAGTCCTATATTCCTCGCCTTTGCATCACCTATCCACCCAAAACTCATAAAATTTGTTTCATTATGTTCCCAACAGTCTGTCAGTACGCTTTTGACAGGATGTGAAACACTTTGTCCTTGGATATTAACCCAAAATGCCAACATTAACTTCATTCATCTTATACCTAAAGGCATTTCTCCCATCTACCCCTGCATAGATGATACCGGCGATGATTTAAACAATCCACTGCAAATTCTTAGGGCTTGAGCTTGCAGTACATCTAATTGTTTGAGGTTTGTTTCTGCTGCTGACATATAGGCAACGCATCCATAATCAAAGACAGATCTCATGAGTGCCCAGTATATACTCTGTAGGGATGCCCTACTATCTCCCCACTCCCGTTTTGATAAACACAGAAGAATATTAATAATATTTTTACACTTGTCCTTAATTTTATCCAGATTAATTTTCCAAGTTTTTCATCGAACCAAACTCCAAGAAACCTTATAAATTTTACTTGCTCCAGAGGATTCCCATATAATTTCAAAGAGAGGGGTATGCTTTTGAGCCGCCTTGAAAAACAAATGACCTGCGTTTTTGATACAGGTAATTTAAACCCCCATTTATTAGCCCACTTTTCAACTTTCACTATTGCATTTTGCATTTTTTTATGAACATAAGATATATTGCGACCTCTAGTCCACAAAGCCCCATCGTTTCTTCAGGTGTCTTCAGGTGTGTTCGACTTTATCTACGGCTACAGACGGCGATCAACGAGAGTAGCCGAGAGCAGTTGGGGGCGGAGTTGAAAACGGAGGCGTCACGTCGGACACTTTTTACTCTCGTTAGTGAAGCTCTCGTGGTGTTTGCATGCTCTATCACAGATGAAGTGAATTAAATGCAATATTTATCAAATACACAGACTTTTCTAAAGCGTTTTCATGAGCAACAGAAACACGTTTCATATACTGCTTAATACAGCGCCATCTGAACAAGAATAATGATCAACATAAACATATACTGTTTAAATACTAATAAAGTGGGGTTATTTATGCTTTTATCAGTGTTTATAAGACAAAATCTGACTCAATATAACATTGCGACTACAGTAAAAACACTTTTATTGTTCTAAAATCACAGATTTGTCAGCATTATCCGACTTTTTTTTTAATGGAAGAAAACAGATACAACAAGGCAATACAAGATAATAAGAAGGTCCTAAAGAACAGAGCACAAATCAAAAGAAAATATGAGAGAAAATAATAAAAAATAAAATAAATAAAAATAAATAAAAAAAAGATAAAAATTAGACAGTTGGGTCTTCTAATAGTTTACATTTCTTCAATAAACTAAACAGTCTTCTTCCACTTTTACATTTTAAGAGTCTTACAGATTTACTGAACAACCAAAATTCCTTTGAAAGACAGAAAACAATGGCTTTGTTTTAAAGCACTTACATTTTTGAATATAAAATTTGCCCAAAATAAAAATATTATTCAGTAAAAATTGAGTTTGTACATCTTCCATTATTAAGCCAAAAATTATATCATTTTTAGAAAATTGAGAAGTCAGATTGATTGAAACTTTAAGCCACTCAAATATATCAGACCAAAAAGCTCTACTAATTGAACAGTCAAAGAATAAGTGTGCAGTCGTTTCAACATCAACCTCACAAAAGGTACAATTATTGGGATCAATGTGTACTTAAAGTGTACTTCCTTGGCTTTGGGAGGTATCGGAAAGGAAAGAAAAATGTTTCTTATGTCGCGATTTAGCTCAAAGGGAAATGTGTATAAATAATTACAATTAATTATGATTAATTACAATTATTTATATCAACTGCCAGTAGTAACTGTAGCAGAATTAATTTTTCCATCAACTAATCTGTTTGCCCAGTGAACATTCAGTATAATTTTTATATCAACTCTAAGAAATTATATTTCCTTGGCCACAGTAAATAACTTTCTTAAAGTACCATTGCATTAGAGCATGTAGCTCGAATCGGAATCGTAAAGGGACATTAATTTGCAAAGCAGAATCAGAATCAAAACTCATGTAATTTGTGCACAATAGTTTATTAACGAAGGACTAACACATAACTAATCTAAACAAACAAACATGAAATCACTCATACATGGGGGAATGGTCAGTGAGAAGCAGTTAGAGAGAGACGAGGAAATAAAGCTATGGAAAGAGTCAGTTAATCACCTGAGTGAAACCATCAGTGCTGTCCACAGCTTATACTAAACCTCTGTTTTGTTTAGTTAAATGTACGATACTTGCATTGCCTTGGTCGTTGAACAAGTGTCCGAATGCAGTCTCGGGTGAAAGTCTTAATGGTTGGAGCAGTGGTGGTTTTGGAAGCGTGATCACGTTCTTCTGGGTCCGAAGAGTGATGAACTCCAAAGATGTTCTGACTCGATGGTGACTGGGAGTTTCTTCCCATGTGAAAATTGAAGAAGAACCAAGAGCTGAGAGGGACACAACTGAAGTCCTGTAATCTCTGGGGAATGGAAAGACAAGGCCACAAGGCCTGGTGCACGCTTAGGGAAGTCCTGAAGAGTTCTAGCTCATCTTCTTAGGTTCTCCAAGAACCACTGACTGACTGAGGCGAGTCATGAAGATGAATTCCAGGGTTAAGTGGAAATGTCTGGCTCTTTGTGGTCGAGAGCCACAGCTCAGTTGGGCCTGTCGGGCCCGCTGGGCACGCCCTGTGCCGGCTCAGACTCCCCGTGGGTTCCTCCACACGGGCAACAATCGAAAGATGTTGCAGACGAGTGAAGAGAGTGAAGAGAGAAGGGCGGAGGAGGCGGTCATTCGTTTGCCTTTAAGCTCTCTTGAAGCTGCGCCTCCAGGAGGTCCATGAACCAATGGTAACTTTCGCCTTTGGAGGGAAAGTTTACGACTCTTTGTCTGTGAGCATGGTATTTTGCATATGTAATTCAATTGGGTGTTGATGCAAAAACTATTAAGGTTTCTTAAAACACTAATATGTTGCATAGGTATCAACACCTAATTTACACCATCTTTTAGATCATCAACATATGAATTAAAAGTCCAAACATGGCATAGGTGGGTTATATGACTAGTCATCTATCATAACGCATGCATAAAACAGTAGAAAGACAAATACAAATACAACAGACAAAATTAAAATACAATGCAGTAATACTCTACACAATGACCTGAGCTATGTGTTGAGGTCAAAGAAAGGTTTGTCTGTGAATGAATAGGAAAGAGTCTATTTCTGTAGGCATTGTGTCTTTTGTATGGCAAATGTAGCATGGGCAGATGTGCATTCCTCTGGGCAATAAAACCTCTTATCAGATCGTTGTCCTGGCAACTGAGCCCTTTTGAGGTGTTAGTTGCTTTGTGGGTTGTTCCAGAGCTCCAGCATGTAACTGGCTTGTTGTGTTTAAAGACTATTTGTTAAATGTAACAATTAATGTATGTCTGATTGGTCCAGCCGCTACACTTAATTTGAATATAGAACTCTTGGGAAAAAGATAAGATACGTAAGATTTCGACTAGCTTGATTTGGTAATTTATCTTGGGTCAATAAAGTTCTTATTAATTTATTTGGCAAGCTACTCCTAATAAAATCTTGCCCATTTATTATTAAAGAAGGTAAATGAAGAGCTTCAGTTATACTGGGCACTGAATTACTAACCAACATTACAAAGGCCTTTGGAATACAATTCAATTCCCTATTATATTGTTTGTAATCGCAATGAATACTATATTTTTCACAAAAAGTTCTGTGATTCATGAAATTACCATCATTCCCTAACAGGTGACCAACAGACCAGACACCTCTTTCCCACCAATCACTAATAAAGAGTGACTTATTTCTAAATAAAATGTACCTATTATTCCAATTTGGTGAATTATGAGGGGAGAAATTATGTTTATAAATCAGCTTCCAATATAAAGGAACCTGCTTATGAAATTCTGACAATTTGAGAGGAAGTTTTTGTATTGAAAAATCACAGTGTGATAGAAATTCTCTACCACCAACACTTTTAAAGATATTTCTAGGGCCGCAAAACCAAAAACTATTTTTATTTATTAGGAAGTTTTGAAGCCAATTTATCTTGAGAGTTCCATTCATACAGTCAAAGTCTATGGCCTGTAAACCCCCTTCTTTATAATCCTTCACTAGTGTCCCTTTTTTAACATAATGAGCTTTTCTCCTCCAAATGTAATTAAAATTCATCTGATTAATTAACTTAATTTTCTTATTAGAAATAGGAAGGGATCCTGCAGCGTAACTGCATCTGGACAGAGATTCCACTTTTGTCAATAAAATTCTTCCAAATATAGAGATGTCTCTCTGCATCCATCTGTCCAATCTTGTCTTACATTCATCAGTTCTATTAGATATATTAAGTGTTTCACTTAGTTCCTTATCTTTGGTAAGGAGAATACCAAGATATTTGATTCTAGATTCAACTGGTACATTGCAAATTTGTGTAAGCTGAGATTCTTTCAATGTCATTATTTCACATTTACTTACATTAAGACATAAGCCTGAAGCATTGGAAAAGCTATTAATAATTTGAAGAGTTTTTGGAACCTGATCAGAATTCTTTAGAAATAAAACTGTGGCGTCCGCCAATTGACTGATCACTACAGAATCACCAAAAACCTTCAATTGCTCAATGTCAGAATTTTTAATTGCCAGAGCAAGCATTTCCGCGGCCATAATAAAAAGTAAAGGCGAAATGGGAAATGCCGAAAAAATAAAGGCGTGCTCGACCGTGTCGAACGGTTTATAAAAATCAAGGAAAAACATAATATCGTCGTCATTAACCTTGTCTTTATAATCAATCAGATCTTGAACCAAACGTAAATTATTGTGAATCGATCTACCCTTCATAAACCCTGACTGCGTTTTACTTATAATCTGAGATAATCCACTCTTCAACCGATTAGAATAAATGTGTGCTAACAATTTATAATCACTATTTAATAATGTAATGGGCCGCAATTTATCTAAAGTCCTAGGTTTTATAAAGTGTCCTTAACGTAAAGTTAAATAAATTACACGACGAATCTATCGTGGTGGTTATATCTTCAGTCTTTGGTAATACACAATATCAATATCTTCCGTCTTCGCGGCTGCTTGCGCCATCACGTTTACGTCACTACGTTATTGCCTCTCACGCCAGCGCACGTTTAAAAAGAGATCTATTTATTAAAATAAATTTAAATTTATTTATTAAATATATTATTATTATTAAAATATACAATAAACAATAATAATGTGTTAATATTCTGTATTATTAACATTATATATTTAAATCTATATATCTATTATATTTAAATCTCTTTACATCTATTTAACTTAAACTTTAACTTAACTTAATCACACATAGATGTAAGCGGCTGTTTCTGTCAATGTCCCAGTGAAAAATACTACACATAAAAAAAAAAAAATAATATTAATAATATTAATAAAATAATGAAATGGCCGCATTATGGTACTGTCATGATGGTTTTATACATATAAATATTACACTGTTTTAACACCTAAATGTTTTATAAAAATACACGTGATATTTACTTTTTTTTGTAAGTCATGTTTATTTGCATAAAAAGTTCTTAAGTCGATTTCCTGAACCTGTTTTGCATGTTCTACAGACGTCCAGGAAAACCCCTTCATAGACGTTCAAATTTTGAACTGCATATCTACGTCCAAGGGACGTCGTAGTCCGACGTCCAGATACCGTACTGGATTTGCACGTCGTGTAGAAGTACAAATATGGTCCTGGACCGACCGACGCAATATAGACATGATCTGCAATCGGGCCGGCGGATCGCCCCATGCTTTGTTGGTAGGATCTTCGTCCGCTTGGGAAATCGGTGTTCATGACCCTTGCTTCCAGTAGTATGGGAAAGAGAAAGGCAATTAGTAACTTCTGTCAAAGCCCCTTAAACAAAAGACTTTATTGGTCTCTCAAAATGTAGAAGTTGGCCGTTATACCATCGGATCCAGGGGATTTGTCAGAGGATAAAGATTGCAAAGCATTCTCTAACTCCTGTAACGAAATTTTTGCATCACAAATCTCTTTAAATTCCAAACTAATTTGTGGAATAAATGGCTTAATGGTATCAAAAAAGCATCTGCGTTAATTTTAGAAAATGTGGACTTATATAAGTTACTATAAAAGAGAAATATCTTTCGCGCTATATCCTTAGCGTTGGACGACTCACCGCCATCAATAATTAACGAACGTATATCATTTTTCTCCTGCCTGCTCTTTTCCAATCTACAGAAGTACGCTGAATTTCTCTCCCCTTCTTCTATCCATTTGGCCCTTGACCGAATGTAAGCACCTCGTCTTTTCAACATAAATACTATCAAGTTTAGATTGTAAGAATAAAAGCTTTGTTCTATCTAAACCATCAGAATGACTATTACTACAGCATTCACTTATCTTTCTAATAAGATTAACTTCTTCTAAATGGGTCGATATCATGAATACTACGAACTCTAAATTTCAGATATTCCCATTTACCAATATTCGAGGAAATTGAGCTATCTCAACTCATTCTCACTCCCGAGGCGTCAAAAACTGCAGAACGGTCAAGCGCCTCTAGCGTCACTACGAAGACGTCAACGGCGCCCCTCCGCGTCATTATATCGACGAACTGGGACCTACATATGAGGGGCATTTCGTGCCATTGATTACCAACCAAAGGAAACAGTCGCGTACTTTTTACGTGTGCGAAGGGGCACGTAGCAACACAGACGCGTGACACGAACGCCGGAGAAGGGGCACGTCGCAACACAGACGCGTGACACCAACGCTGCAGGAGTATGTTGCTGCCACACTAAATTAATATCTTACTCTCATGTTTTTCCCCTAGGTTTTTTTATATTTTCTTTATCAATCATTAACTTTTTTCTTTTACTTTCCTGTGTTCTGATGACACGGGATATATCCTTGACACAAATCGTGTATACAAAGTTTTATGTAATGTCATCTCTGTACTGTTTATAAACATAATAATAATAATAATAAAAAAATAAAGAATTTATTCACTTTCTCTTGGAGATTAATGACTGTGCAAACTGTACACCACAAAGGGCAATTTTATGCTATGTTCACGATTATTACCAGCTTCAAATATAAGAACATAAAATTGATAATTATAATCTATAAACATAATATTCTGGGATAGGCCTGTGTCATTCAGAGCTTTTATTTTTGATGCTTATAAGATTTTATTTTTAAATCAGCTGACTATACAATGTGTCAATAGATTAGCTCACAATATCAGACTATATGCGATATTGTTTTCAGGAGATGAAGTCATTTTAACAGCCTATTATTTTTAATAAATCAACAATAACAAAATATAGGAAAATACTATTCTAATCATACATTTCAAAACAATGCAGGATCATTTTCAAATGTTTTAACTAGTGCTGTCAGTAATGATTATTTTGTTAATCATATGCTAAAGATTTATGCATCTTTTGTAATTAAGATAAGTGAACAATAGCTTTTAGTACAAAATAAATAGGCTACATGTAATGATGAGACAATAATAATTGGTTGAAATTAAGTATCAAAAGTAAGTTGTCATATTGTTTTACTGATAAACACTATTAAAATACATTAAGACATGTATAAACAATAAAATTGCGTGTTATAGCCTAAGAAATGCCAGCAGACGGCGCCAGCGGCCTGACGATTGTTGTTAAACTTTGCATTACGACCAAACCATTGTTTCTCTATAGTTTAATTCCATTTAATCTGTATGTTTGGTCACATGTTTATGATAGAAATACTACACCCAACAGTTTAAAGTATTTTGAAACCCAAAAATGTATTTATAAATATATTGATGCGTTCATGTGTTGCTGCCGTATGTTTTTAAGTTGCTACAAATAATTTCAACAGCACAAGTTTTGTCCACATTCCCAAATGCAAGTTATTGTGGAAAATAAATTACCAAGCATAGAATAAAATAAGGCAGTGGCTGTATGCACTAAGTGCAAATAGCAATAGAGGCTATTTACACTATGTTACAGTTTTTCTCCATTGGTTTGGCTCATTTCTTGAAACAGAAATTACATTCTCAAAACAACATGGACAAACCTCCAAACCACTTGGCAACAACAGAATTGAATTTCTGATTCATTTCATCAAATTGCAAATGTCTAAGCACATCTTTGCAAATGATTAAGTACAGATAGCCTACATTTAGCACAATTTCCAAGTGAATAGATCTTGTTGATCTAAACTGATTGTTAATTCCCAGTCTAATGGTTGTTCTCTCCAAAATGTGTCAGCGTCATTTCATTGTATAAGTCATTACATTGTATAAGTCATTACATGCACAATAGTCTGTTCAATTGTCGAAATTAGTCAAGACCATAATACCATGAATACCATACAGTAGGTGAATCCTTGGAACATTTGATTACAATTTATTACAGCAATTGACAGTCAGGTGAAACTAGACCATGTCATCAACCATGGCCTCACAATGGCGGAGGCAGGTCGCCGAGTGCAGCCTAATGTGCCTCGCTCTACAGTCTCCTCCATCATCCAAACCTTTCGCAGGGAAAACAGGTATGTAGTCAGTGAATGATGGAATTATATGTTGTATAGGACAGGACACTGCACACTGTGTGTGTGCTTGTGTGTAAAACAACAATACAATTACATAGGTAACTCATTCTGTGAGGAATACATAAGGTATACAGTACGAATGAAGTGTCCATTGAATTCTATATCTAGGATTGGACGACAACCTTGCATGGGTGGCAGAGGACAACTTGTCAATGAACAACAAGAACAAGAGATCTGTAACATGGTGATGGCAAATAATGCCATCACATTGAGACAGATCCGCGCTGCAATCCTACAAGATAATGCCATATTCCAAAATGTCAACTCTATAAGCATCTCCACAATTGACCGGACATTGAAGAAGCATCAGATGACAATGAAGCAAATTTACAGGGTACCATTTGAGAGGAACTCTGATAGAGTGAAAGAGCTGCGGTACCAGTATGTACATGTAAGTCAGTTACTGGTTGTCCATCATTATAACCTTTTTACAATTAAGCAGTGGTTCCCAAACTTTTTTGGCTTCAGTACCCACTTTACCTGATTTGTGTATCCAGGTCATCCAGGATGAAAGTATTTGATTTATCTGACTTCAACATTTTGCCTAAAAACTGCAGCTTACTATATGATGCAATTATCAGTATATTCCTTATTTTGAGGAATATAACATACAATAAGAAAAAGGGTTAAAGAGCTGCAATTAGGGCCTCCCATGTAAATCTAATACTGTGGGTTTTACTGTAACATTTCAGTAAGTCTATCATTGATGATTTCCCCCCTCCCCTTTCTGTCAAATACCCCCTGTACTACCTCTGCACAGGGGTACATGTACCCCAGGTTTGGAACCACTGGAGTAGTGGCCTGTAGTATACTGAACTTTTGGAGAACATAGAACATTCCTATGTAATTGTCTGTAACTGTAGTGTATGACTCTTCTTGGACCGCCTTCATTTTGATTTGATCCCTGAAAATGAGAGAGGTCTCGTATAGGGCCTCACCTACCACAATATGTCATTGTATGGGACAATGTGAATTTCCACCGTGGCCCGCTCATCAGGGCCTGGTTTACTACCGATCCAAGGATGGTCATGGTGTTCCTACCACCTTACTCTCCTTTCCTCAATCCTATTGCGGAGTTTTTCTCCGCTTGGAGGTGGAGAGTGTATGAGCATCGGGCTCAAGATCAGAGGTCCCTGCTCCATGCAATGGACGCTGCATGTGAAGATATAACAGGAGATCGTTGTAGGGGATGGTTGCGACATTCACGCCGTTTCTTCCCTCGTTGCATCGCAAGGGAGAATATACGCTGTGATGTGGACGAGAATCTGTGGCCACACAGACTGCAGCGTGTGGATGGTCAGGAGGGTGAGGACGGCAGGCAGTGAAGAACTGTTATGAAACTCCAGCTTTATTTATAGCACTCTAGTTTTTTGTTTGTGTGTTTATATTACAGTTTATTATGCTGTATACAGTTTCTTTTTGCTCTGATATATGGAAGTTACTTTGTGTGTGGTTGATCATTACAATAAAAAAAGGAGTTACCATTTCCTTGGCAGTATGAGTGCAATGTGTGACGTCAAACCTTGGAGGCTACTCTTACCCTAAAATCCTATTTCTTTTTTTCAGTTTTATACACAATTGTATTCTGTTAGCTAGACAAAAACAGTACAGTAACCATTGTCAATGAAGGACTGGGCTAAGACTGTAAGGTGGACATGAGGGATATTTTAGTGGTCCTTTGCCATAGTGACAAAACATCTAAACATTTTGACTTGCAGTGCTTACACAATGCCAAAGGGACGAAGCATTTTGGGGGCACTGACTGTTTAAATGAGAAGGAAATTTAGTTATGACACATGAGTGAACTGTTTTGGGAAAGGTATGAGCTGTTGCAGGTGAACCATGCCCAGTCAACACGTGAGATCATGCGATGATCACAGTGACATCACACAATCCTCATACTGTGATCCTCACCATGTGTGTAAAGCGTGAGCTCATTGTGAATGCTTCACACTCCGGTCCAGTTGGCGGTGGTAAATGCACCATCTAAGCTGGTCTTCCAACCACCATAAAACATGTAAAGAAGAAGAAAAAGTTGTGCATGGTATTGTTACACCGCAGAAATGGTGAGTGGCCTATTTACATACTTTTAGATGTGCAATGTGCTCTGGTCTTTTTTTTAGCAGAGTACTGCTCACACATGCTACATGTGCACCAGCCATTTTACCTTCAGTAATCACACCAAAATTGCTAGCTGCAGCTAGTTTGCATATCAGTATTTGTGAATTGTTAGGCCTGTTATGTCAGATCATTACAACATTACTAACTTTATATCTCAATATATTAATATTTTTTTATTTATACTCATATTTAATAATTAACAAGCGCTGTAAAACAACGGTAAGCAAGAATGCTGCACTGGTGTAATAGCGTAAACTATCATTGCTCTTTGGATAAAAAGATGAAGTACGCCTACACTTAGACACTCATATTAAAGATAAAAAGCCTTATTTCACCACGCTATATGACTAGTTTTTTAACAACAACTTCTATCTGCAGAACTGTAGCTGTTTTATGTTAAAAGCTTCAACGTCACTTCCCATTTACCAAAACTCAAAGTAACTGACATTCATCCTCTTATTAACATAACAAGCAACTTTACCCAGACATCAGATGCAACACTACATCATTAAGAATGTAAAGCGTAGATCTACAAAAGTGTAGTTTACAGTACTTTAGGATACACACTTTCTTTAGGATACACAACAATTGTCCAAAGAAGACTTCTTAAACAATTATCAAATACAGTAATCAGTGAGAGTGGCTAAGGTTCTCCTCTCAAACAAAAAAAACTCATTTTGTAAAAGACTTATGTGTTTCATATAATGTTTTACTAACACAGAAGTTCTTTTTGGCCTGTTAGGATTTGGAAACCAAAATTAAGGCATTGAAAAGACAACAACAAAAAGCTTGTAGAAAATCAAAAAAGATCATTTTGGCTCTTCAGAAAAAAAAATGAAAACACTTCTGATAGTGAACACTCCTCCAGAGAACTTGAATCAGACTACTCATCAGACGACTCAGGAAATATGCTGAATGTTGTGGAGCAGCATCTAAATGAAGACTTGCAAGAACAGTATGATTCAGAATCACAACAGAATACCATCATTAATATGCAAGATCAAGTGCTATGGTATGAAATTGATAGACTAAATGATTCCATGGATGTTTGCAGTGAAAGTAACTCAGAGCTAGCTTTGTCTCTGGAGAAAAAGCTGTCTGAGTGGGCAATGAAATTCAACATCTCCATGACCTCTCTCACTCATTTGCTTAAGATTTTGAAGGAACATGACATTGATGTTCCAGCAGACGGAAGAACACTATTGAAAACACCTCGTTCTGGCAGTTTGAGAATAACTGAAAAATCAGGTACATTTTAACTTTGAAAATGTCCATGCACTCATTTGGCAATATTATTCAGAAATTTCACTGAACTGTAAAATCTTGTTTTTGATAGGTGGCAAATACACATATTTTGGATTAAAGGAAGGTCTTACGCATACTCTGTCTGAGCAAGACACTTCAAAATACGACCACTTTGAGATTTCTTTGAATATTGATGGCCTACCCATTTTCAAGTCCAAAAACCTCACAATGTGGCCACTTCAGTGTGCTGTCATCAACATTGATGAAGTGAAAAACAGTCCTTTTGTTGTTGCTCTGTATTCTGGAGCAAAGAAACCAGATGATTTGGAGTTTTTGAGGGATTTTATGGAGGAGCTGCAAGAACTGATGGAAACAGGCTTTAAAGGGAAGAGAATTGTCCTCAAAAACATCATATGTGATGCACCAGCACGAGCCCTCATTAAAGGAATAGTTCAGTTTAATGGCCGCTATGGCTGTGACTTTTGTGATGTAAAAGGAGTTCATGAGAGCAAAATGCTTTTTTTGTATAAAGGAAATCTCAGAACCAATGAGTCATTTAGACAGAAGACAAATCCTGAACATCACAAAACAGATAGCATTCTTTTGAATCTGGACATTGATATGATCAGGCAGTTCCCAATAGATCCCATGCATTGTGTAGATCTAGGAGTGACTAAGCGAATGTTGATGCTGTGGAAAGAAGGACCTTTGGCCCATAGATTATCAGCTGTACATCTTAGCATCATTACTTATTTTCATCAAGCTGTCCGACAGCACATACCTCCTGAATTCAATAGGAAACCCAGGGGGTTAGATGAACTGAAGCACTGGAAAGCAACTGAATTCCGAACATTTTTGCTTTATACTGGACCAGTGATTTTGAAATATGTTCTCGATAAGGAGAAGTATATTCACTTCCTTTCACTTAGTATTGGAATGCGCATCTTGTACAGTGAAAACCTAATGGAGCATCGTGATTATGCAGATGAGCTGTTAACATATTTTGTTGAAAAAGCTAGCAGCCTGTATAGCATGAGTTTCATCTCATATAATGTGCATTGCTTGCTACATCTCACTGATGTTGCAAATTACAACAGATCATTACACTATTATTCAGCGTACAAGTTTGAGAACAATATGGGTCAAATCAAGAGGTTTATCCGCGGTTCAAGTGATCCACTGATTCAAGTAGCTAACAGATTGGCAGAGAGGCAAGCAATATCAAGTTCTAAGAAATCAAATGTTAACTCTGGTACGCCAAAGACAAAAAATGTTACAGAATGACCAATGATAGCTACTGCCTTATACATGGAGTTCAAGAAAATCTGATTTTTTGTGAGGTTTTTTGCAGAATGGAACCTTTGTACACTAAGCCATGTGACTCCAGAATAATTGGCATATTCAAAGGATTTCGGAATCACACTAAAATGTTACATACTGACACCACTCAACTGAGACATAAAGCAATCATGATACCTTTGTCATTGATTGATAAAGATGAATACAACGCGGTAGCGCTTATACCGCTCATGCATTCAGTTTGATTAGTTCTTAAGTCAGTAAGGCAGGGTTTTTGCCTTTTTTATTGCATGTTATCCTGATTTTGATCCAAAGACTATGAATAATGTGTGTGTGTGTGTGTGTGCGCGTGTGCGTGCGTGTGCGTCTTTCAGTATCGAATTTGTTTATTCGGTGATGGACAGACATCTGTTGTACCAATCAGTTGGATTTTTGATGACAATGGAACATTGAAGTGTCGATGGACATCATCACTCTCAAACATTAAAAACAATTCTCCACCAAACCCTAACTGGAAGGTTTATGACATTGTGAAGATCGTTGGACCATCAATTGGTAAGAAATTGCAATAATTGTGCGTTTGAATTGAAAATGAATGTGATGCTGAAATGTGGGTATAAGAACACAAATTCAAGTTGTTGTGCCTAATATAAGACAATCACAATTTTAGTTTTACATAAGTATTTAACAGATTTCTGGAAGATTTTTTTCCTCAATATTATGATAGGTGGTCTTATAAATTTGCTAATCATAATATATTTATGTATTCTATGATGAATAAATAGTTGACTGAATTTCCATTATACACATAGTATACATAAATTTCCCACTTACAGGAGACTATGATCAAGCAAATCAATACATCTCAGATTACACAACTGGGGTCTCAGCAGCAGAGGACTCAATTACTTATTCAATGACAGACCCTGCAGTTGTGGAATTGAAAAAGAGAAGAGAGATGAGAAAAAGGAAAAATAAGCTCTGTGATGAAAGTGACATCAATTCAGAGACATCTTCCTGTGAAGGTCTGTATATATTGAAATGATTGGTATGCAGAAAACAATTTAGCCATAACTCTGTGATCATTCTTTATTTGTATGTACTAAACAGATGATATGAACTTGAAGCAGTCAGGAAATGAAGTGAAGCAATCTGGTCTGAAGTCAAGAAATGTCCTACTGCCCAAACCTCCTATATACCATTAACAGGTTAGCCTGTTTTAACTTTGATGAAGAACTTTGAACTTGCTAAAGCACTTTCATGTTTTTTCAATCCATTTTTTATTTGTTTTTTTTTTCTTCTATTGAACATTACTCAATATTCAACTCATTCAGAAAGTTCAGTGTGACAGTGTTTTAACTTTTTAACTAATCTTTTATTTAATAAAAATTATTTTTCTTCTGCATGATCTATCTTTAAAGATACTCTTCAGAGAAGTGGGGAAAAAAGATGAGGATGATCCCAAGCCCACAAGCTCTGATGTCTCAGGTGATTTAAACATATACACACATATACAAAAGATAAATTCATGTATTAATGGTGTGTATAATGTGTTACTATGCAGAGGTTTTTACACTTTATATTGCCAAAACCCACCATATATGATGAACCTTTAGCTAAGGAGTAATGTTGGACATGTAAACCTGAAGATAAACATTTTTAGTTCAAATGTATTAGTTTTATAGAAGCTTTACAAAGAATTCTGTTTTACAAAGAAATACAAATCCCATACTACAGAAAAAAAACCCAAATATAAACACTTAAATGTCTCTATCAAGAACTTAAAAATGTGACTGTAACAATGTTTGAATATATTAATATTTCTGCTTTTTATGAATTTTATGAAGACCCTTACAACCCTTTGGAGGCCTGTTGTGGGTTCCCCTGACCCCGTTTTGAAAACCCATGCATTCATGTATTGATGTACATTAAGCCACTTACTTCTATATCTTCCTCTCAGAATTTCATGATCTTCAACAACATCACATGACTTTGATTCCAGTGCAAACCAGGACACCAGGTGTGTATACATTGTTTATTCATTGTGTATACAAGGTTTGTTATGGCAAAAGATTAGGTGATCATACTAATTTTAATGTGATAAACAGATGATGTACAGTCAAAGACGTCAAGAAATGCAATGAAGCGAGTTGGTCTGAAGACAAAGAATGTTCAGCTGGCCAAAACTCCCAGATACCATGGTAAGCTTGTGTTTTAACTTATCTAAGGAACTTAGCAGAATCAGCTTTATAATTTTATTTGCAGATTTTGAATGTCTTATGTCTTTTCTGGAAAGTAGTCAAGAGTCCACTTATTCAGAAAGTTCTGTGTGTCAAAACATCTGGTGAGTATGAAACACTTTTTCTCTTAAATTGAAAACACTTTTTCTCTTAAATTGAATCTGGTTAAGATAATTTGATCATTGTAATTCACATTGTTCAGGTGACTGTCTGGATGATAACAATGAAAGCCCTGATGACAGTTATTTAAACTCAAGCCAGCCCAACCCAGTATTCTTAGGTGAGACAATAGATATTCCCTTTAACACATGCAAACACATCACAAGGTACCTTATAAGAGAATTTTGTGTCATGACTCTCACAGATACTCTTCAGGGAAATGTGGCAATGCATGAGGATGATCATCCCAAAAGCTCTGCTTCTTCAGGTGAGTTATAATTTAATATAATTTATTGTGTGTGTGTTTGTGTGTGTGTGTTTTTGTACCAAATGTCCCCACAATTAAAGTGAACCACCTACATGTGCATTGTGGATAAAACGATCAGGGAAAAAACGGTTTAATTGATGTAGAAAAATAAATTATAGAAACAATATAACTGATTTAGATAAATGCAATTTCACTGACCATATGTATGTAATTTTGATAACAGGGAAGGAACCAAAGGAAACAAAATGCAAAGTCACCATGGAGAAATTGTTTGGTATGTGATATATCAATTAGACATTATTTATTTATACAGACATAAAACATCCTTTGCTATATAACAATCTAACTTTACAATTTTTCAGATCTGAATACTGAATACTAAGATACTCCAACAAATTCAAATGCTGGAACAGAGACAAGCTGTCATCATGAATGACTTGGCAAAAGTTAAGTCTGTTCTCATGAAGCGGGCAGAAGAAGATGCCCATGAGGAACTTTTTAAACAACAACAGTGCTCCAGCTTTGAAACGTTTGAATCCTTCTGTCAGAGGCTTGAAGAAGACAAAAATTATCGAGAGCTTTATGTTAGTACTACTATATAAATTTAGCGTTTATTTTTACAACAAAACCACAGTTTTATTGTTTTTTTTGCAGCAGATACCATGTAAAAGAAATGTTGAAGCCTGGTATATTTTAATCATGACAATATTATGTATGTTTTTGTCAGGTACACTATCTCATCCATACTCACGGCAACTCCAATATAGGTGAGATGGTGAGACAGGCTTTAAAAAGCATAGCGTCAGACAATGTTCTCTGTCTGTATAACAGAACGGGGAAAAATGGGAAGAAGGTGTTGCCACCTGTGCTCCTGACATGTTTGAAAAGTAAGTGTTTAAGTTTTGGTTTGTGCATCTGGATGCTGCTATAGAAATTGTAATGTTAACACCTTGCTCTTTGTGTTTTTAGAATGTGTCAGGTCTTTTCACAAACAAAATGAAATAGAGGTGAAGAAGCTAAAAGTAATCACCAGAACAACACCAGACGCGGAATGTATTCGCCAAGTAGAAATTTTTTTGTCCAACGCCAACACCAGGCTGAAAAGGAAATAAAGGAAAAAGCTGACTTTTTGTTTGATTGTTTTTATTGATGGAAATAAAGAATGTGGGTGTAAAAGTTTGAGTTAACTGAATCATTTTAGATAACAGTGAACTAACACAATTATTGCATAGTGGTGTTATATGGTGATCTCACGGTATGATCACAGTATGAGCACACAGAGAGTGCGCAGTGACCTCACAGTGACCACAGTATGAGCACACAGAGAGTGCGCAGTGACCTCACAGTGACCACAGTATGAGCACA
>VONZ01002751.1:0-38855 GCA_012976165.1 Labeo catla | reverse complement strand
AAGTTAATGTTTATTAATATAAAATGTATCTGACGCTAATTACAGGAGATCGCTGGCAAATCTGAGGCAACCGTTCAAAAATATGAAAAAATATTAATTATACATCTAAGACCTGACACTTTTTTCAAGTTATTTTATATGAACAAAAAATGTTTCTATTTGAAAGAAACTGCCTGCGATTGCTGACTGGTATCTGAAGTTAATGTTTATTCATATAAAATGTATCTGACGTCAATTACAGGAGATCGCTGGCAAATCTGAGGCAACCCTTCAAAAATATGAAAAATATTAATTTTACACCAAAGCCCTAACACTTTTTTTCCAAGTTATTTTATATAAACAAAAATGTTTCTATTTGAAAGAAACTGCCTGCGATTGCTGACTGGTATCTAAAGTTAATGTTTATTAATATAAAATGTATCTGACGTCAATTACAGGAGATCGCTGGCAAATCTGAGGCAACCGTTCAAAAAAACATTTATTTGACACCAAAGCCCTGACACTTTTTTTCAAGTTATTTTATATGAACAAAAAATGTTTCTATTTGAAAGAAACTGCCTGCGATTGCTGACTGGTATCTGAAGTTAATGTTTATTAATATAAAATGTATTTGACGCCAATTAAAGGAGATCGCTGGCAAGTCTGAGGCAACCGTTCAAAAATATTTAAAATATTTATTTTACACCAAAGCCCTGACACTTTTTTTCAAGTTATTTTATATGAACAAAAAATGTTTCTATTTGAAAGAAACTGCCTGTGATTGCTGACTGGTATCTGAAGTTAATGTTTATTAATATAAAATGTATCTGATGCCAATTACAGATGATCACTGGCAAGTCTGAGGCAACCGTTCAAAAATATTTAAGTTATTTATTTTACGCCAAAGCCCTGACACTTTTTTTCAAGTTATTTTATATGAACAAAAAAATAAAAAAAAAATAAAAATTTAAAGAAACTGCCTATGCATTGCTTACTGGTATCTGAAGTTAATAGTTTATTAATATAAATGTATCTGAAATTAATGTAAAATTATCAGATATAGGTACCACGTATATTAATTTTACACCAAAGACCTGACACTTTTTTAAGTTATTTTATATAGACAGAAACTGTTTTATTTGACACAAACTGCCTGCAATTGCTGACTGTTGTCTGATGTTAATGTTTATTAATATTTAATGTATTTGAGGCGAACTCCTGGAGATCGCTGGCAAGTATAATGTAACCTCACTGAGAAAAAAAAAAAAAAAGTATATTTTTGACACCAAAGCGCTGGCAGTTTTTTCAAGTTATTTTATATAGACAGAAAATGTTTTTATTTGACACAAACTGCCAGCCATTGCTGACTGGTATCTGAAGTTAATGTTTATTCATATAAAATGTATCTGACGCCAATTACAGGAGATCGCTGGCAAATCTGAGATAACCGTTCAAAAATATGAAAAATATTTATTTTACACCAAAGCCCTGACACATTTTTTCTAAGTTATTTTATATGAACAAAAATGTTTCTATTTGAAAGAAACTGCCTGCGATTGCTGACTGGTATCTGAAGTTATCTGGTATCTGGTGCTGGGTTCGGACTGGATCTGGGGGACTGCAGTGACCAGGGGCGTTTCTAGGATTTCAAAACATCCGGGGCTGATGCCAAAACATCAGGGGCTAGTGGTGTTGGGTGGGAGCTCACATTACGCTCACATAAGATTCTGTTAGACACAGGTAGTTGAACCTGGACGGGGTCTGGGGGCATTAAACTGCGGGATAAAGAGCTTGTCACACTATGAACAATAGTAAATAGTAATCACTGCAAATAGCAAACATATCAAAGTATTATAACAAAATTATAACTTCACAAAAATATGTAAGGCAAATAAAATAATACATTTGAAGATGTATTTATAACTGTAGGAAATATATAGTTGCATGCAAAAAATAGGGCCCTATTTTTTTTTTTAAATTCTGTTTTCTGTTTTCAATTTTCTGGACTTTTTAATGGTTAAATTAAATTTTATTAATTAAAATGTAATTAATCATGTGTAATGATTAAAACCATGAATCTTACACAAATTACGGTCAATTTATCAAAAGTTAAGAAAAATTACATGTTTAGGACCCCATGAAATATTTTATTTTTTTCTCACCTTACATTTTATTGTTACCAAATATGTTTTAGCATGTCTGTTTATTTGAATGCATAAAAACAACCTTTATTTATTTTTACAATAGCCTTATGGAATTCCGTGTTGTGTATTGTTCTGGTTATCAAATGAAGGTATAAAATATTAATTAAATTGATCTTCTAATGAAAATGATATTTTTATTTTTGGTAAATATAGGGGATTTACTATTCAAATTTAAAACATGGAATAAATATTGTGTGAGGAATTTGTATACATTTTTATTAATTAGTAGTAGTAGTAGTAGTAGTAGTAGTAGTAGGCACATGCATTATACTGAATGGTTAATAAAGTTAAACCGAACTTTTACTTTGACGGGTTGCCGTAAATACCTTTACATTTCTGTGTGTATATTTGACGCTTAGTTTACTCGAAACAGTGCTCATTAAGTGACTCTCAGACCAGTTCTGGAGATGTTGTTAATGTATTTATGTCCTCATTTAGTGAAACGGCAGACGCTGAAATGACTGCGAGCATCACACGCGCATCAGTACCACAAGTAAAGGACAGAATGATGTTGACGACTTATTTGACTTATTTATTTATTTTATTCATATATTTGTTACACCAAAAAAAATGCATAAAGTTTTTTTATGTTTAGGGGTATGGTTAAGGTAAGGGGACAGAATATACAGCCATGAAGAACAACAGGAATATGAGTATTTTCCAATTTTAAGAAATGCCGTCTAATCCAGGCCACAGACTTTCAGAGTTCAGTTACATCCCTTCTCCAACAGACTGTAGTTTTCAAATAATATTGTGATTCATAGCTGAATCGGGTGTTATTTGAAAGTTTTCTTTGTTTCTGTGCTGCATCCTCAGAGCAAGTGCTAAACCCTTTTAGTCCCTCCACCCACCCAATCTCATGCCAAATAGGATTCCTTCACAGGCCTTATAAATGACACCTGTGCTCACATTTGTTCCCCTTTTATTTGTTAAACCATTAGAGGACTGTGATCTCTACTTCTTTTCCGATATTTTGTGTGTGTAATTTTTCAATTTCAATTTAATTTTTCATGTTCTATTAGTTCACTTCTCATTTTTATGTATGCTCATGTTAGATACATTTTAATTTATATTTGTAGATCTAGCTGACCTTAAGCACTGTCTCTGTTCTTTTCAGGTGTGTTTAATTAGGGTTTAAGATAAACACTGCAGGGCTGTGACCCAGAATAAACATAGATTAACAATAGATTAAGAACAGCAGGTGGCGGTGCGCGCTCTTGACAGAAGAAGCTACGCAATCTGCGTCATTGCCAACGACTGGGCGTAGTCACACTTAATACAAGAAGGCAAAAAGATGGATGAGTTGTATCGCGAATCATTTGATTCAAACGGGACTTTAAAGCGTTTATAGCGAATCATTTGATTCAAACGGGACTTTAAAGCGCGTATCGCGAATCATTTGATTCAAAACGGGACTTTAAAGCCCGTATTGCGAATCATTTGTTTTAGATCGGGACTTAGAAGCAGGGTCGCAGGGTGTTTTTATCCCCACCAGACATATAAATAATTCAGCAGAGGCAGGGATGCATAGACCGGCAAATCGCACCCTGCTTATACATAAAGCGGCAGCGCTCTGGGTCCACTGCAGGCTGTAAACTAATCCCCCATCCCCTCCCCCGGCGGTAATGGTACGGACCAACCGCGAGCTCAAAACACAAAAAATGGAAAATCAGAATAACGAGTCATGTTTTAGGTTTGTTCAAAAATCTTATTCGAATGCCACAACCTAAACTTGCAGACTGGAAAATTAAACAGAGAGACAATTATTCGTTTGTGAGGTATTTGAAAAAAACGGAAAATGAAAGTTTGAAGCCAATTTTTATCTGGTTAATTTTGATGGTGCAAATTGAACAAAGAACTACAAACCGTTACACGGACCATATTTTTGTTCATGGGTAAAAAATTGGATTATGCTTTAATATTAGTTTTGAATGTGTGGATGGTGCTGAAACACTTTTTGTCTCTTGATGCTGCAGGCAAGCCGAATTTAATAATCCTGCAGATTCTTTGTCGTGTACGCTCTTACTATAGCGGCGCTTACAAGATAATAACAATAATTGTTAGTGAGACTTAAAAGGACTGTATGTAAGTTCTAATTGCCGGCTCTTATTTGTGTGGTAATCACTCCCGGGTGTCGGTCAGGACACAGGAACCAGACCAATAATTGAACTGAGGGTATTTAATGAACAGTTGGAGTAGGCATGGGCAAACAGTTTGGCTGTTGGCTTTATATTACAGTATACTGGGTATGTGTGTGTGGTTCTGAAATTAAACAAATAACAAATATAAGTCTCAGCATTACAAATTATTATCCATATACATTCTAGCAATAGCTAAACAGTAAATAAACTAACAGTAACGTGCAAATAACTACCAGCATCATTAAAGTAATATTAACTGACGCTAAGCACTATCACGTTCGAAAACGTGACTAAATATGAAGTGCGTCACCGATTTTAGCGAGTATTACTGATTGAACAACTCAAAGTATTCAACTATACAATACACAATAAAGCAGAAAACATTTCGTTAGAAAGGGTAAACATAATACACGCTGTGTGTAAACAATTAACGAGTGGAAGTGACATGAATCTAGCAATGCGTCATCTAGACATTCGCAATAAGTCACAATTTAGCACAAGATAGCACACAAACACGATAATCTCAGTTATTAAATAGAAAGTGAAAATAGAAACTTACTTTATGGCATCAACGCACACAATATAAAGCTAGATTAAATCTCCGAACAGCACGACCACTCTCAGTTGCACAGTCCCACGTACTGCAATCACCTTTCTCATTAGCGTAACTCTGCGCATAACAGTACCCTGCTCATTGCTTAGTGCGTGTACTCAGGTTGTGTTGAAGCACATCCGTCTGCACCAGAGTTGCGCATACGCGATCGCTCAGTTCTCTATGCAGCCTTCCTTACAATAATAATCTAAAATGGCATTAGACTTTTACTGTACTATGTGATCTACAATGACATGGAATAAATATGATGTGGATGCTGATTTTTAGCCAACTCATTCTATCTTCATATCAACACCTTTTCATTCGCTATTACAGACAACAGCAGAATTGTTTTAATTTTTTTACATTATAACACAGTTTCATGGGGACTCTCTCAGGGCCGGGGTGGCCGAGTCGAGAATCGTAGTCTTGGATCAGAAGCTTAGTAGTGGGATGGCGATGATCCAGGATGATGGGATGCACGGTAGCTGGATCTAAGTCTTCAGAACGGCGCAATCTGCCACCAACCTTAATGAGTTCATCTGTCTTGTCCAGCTCTGGAGACAGCATAAGTAGACGGCTATTTCGTTGGACTGATTTCCCATTTCGCAGTAAGCTGAACTCCTCTGTGAAGCTATCCTGTTGCGCCCTTCTCAGGATAAGAGTCTCAGCTGTACGGTAGTCATCAGCACTAAGAACTCTGTTGTCACCTGCCGCCCCTTGAAGCTTCTGTACAGTTGCCTCTACAAGGTCCCTCCAAGTGGTGTACTGATGCACATCCGGTAGGTAAGGCTCCTTGTCAGGTATGGTTGTCGTGACTCCACAGAATATGGACTTGCGAAGTTCTGAGTGACACTCATCCACTACTGTTGTTGGTGGGGTCGGCCATTTATCTTGGCTTTGAAGAAGAAAGGGTGGCCCATCGCTCCACCGGTTAGGCTCAGCCAATTCTTCTAGCTTCTTACCTCTGGTGAGGTCATCTGCAGGATTTTTCGCTGAGTCAACATATCGCCATGAAAGTCGATCAGTGAGCTCCTGAATTTCCGCCACTCGAGTTCCAACGAAAACCTTAAATCGGCAGGACTCAGAATGTAACCAGGACAAAACCGTGGTGGAGTCGGTCCAGAGGGTAGTTCGGCTGATTGGCAGGGTAAGCTCTCGCTCCAACAATCTACTGAGCTGGGCTCCTGTGAGGGCAGCACAGAGCTCCAGTCTGGGCATTGAGTGCAGTCGTTTAGGTGCAATCCTTGAACGGGCAACAATGAAGGAGATATAAGGCTGACCTTGAGTGTCAACTGTCCTCAGGTAAGCGACAGCTCCATAGGATTGCTCTGAGGCGTCGCAGAATACATGTAGCTCACGAGTAACACTTCTCTCATCCATGGCAGGAGGCACGTATGATCTGGGGAAGGTGATCTTCTGCAGGAATTTTAACTCTCCTTCCCAGTCTCTCCAGGCTTGTAGCAAAGCCTGCGGCAATTGTGGGTCATCCCAGTCCCTGTGTTTATCCCAAAGTTGTCTCACTATTATTTTGGCGCGGGTGGTGTAAGGCAGGATAAAGCCGATAGGGTCGTATTGGCTGGCTAATACCTTGTAGATGTTCCGCATGGTAGGAGCATCATAATTCACAGGGTGATGTTTGTATCTCAGTGTATCTGATGAACAGTGCCAGCTGAGGCCAAGAGCAGACTCAGGGTTGTCTAGTCTGTCGTGAGCAAGCCAGAGTTCTAGATTGTCTGATCGGGCTTCTTCGGGTAGGTGACTAATGACCTCCGGCTTATTGCTGGCCCACTGTCGGAGTTCAAATCCGCCAGAGGCTAGAATCTCCCGTAGCTTGTCTATCAGGGTTCTGGCTTGGTCAGGTGAGGAGAGGCTTTGCAGACAATTATCGACATAGAAGCATCTCTCGATGGAAGACCTCACATCGTCCTCTGGCTGGCTGTGACTGATTACATGGTGCTGCATGGCATAAGTGGCACAGCACGGACTACATGTTGTGCCAAAAGGTAAGACCTGCCACTCAAACACAGATGGAATTTGACCTCTGTCCATGTCTCGCCAGACAAATCTCAGAAGTGGACGATCTTCAGGGAGCAGGCGAACCTGGTGGAACATGGCTTTCACATCACCACTTATGGCTACACTATGCTCTCGAAATCGTAACAGCACTCCAATCAGCGAGGGTCCTAAGGTGGGTCCTGGTAACAGCCACTCATTTAGGTTCACACCCCGGTGCTGGTAAGAACAGTTAAACACGATACGGTTCTTGTTATTGTGGGTCACCATGTGGTGTGGGATATACCACGATTCCCCTGATTCTGTCACCTCATTGGAGTTCAGCTTCTTAACGACCCCGGCCTGAGTCAGTTTCTGAATTTCTGCGTTGTATGCCTTGGCTCGTTCTGGATCTTTAGTGAGGCACCGTTCGGTATTCCGGAGGCAGGGCATTACCATTTCCTTTGTGGCTTGGAAAGGGGGCATATCTTTGTGCCTAAGCAACGGGGTAGCATAACGTAAAACTCCGTCTATTTCAACTCGGGTGGTCTTTGATTCGAGCATGTTAATGGCCTCTTGGTCTTGTCGTGATCTGGTGACCTCTTTTTCATTCCTGAAGGGAACTACATCCACTTGCCACAGTTTCTCGACATTCTTAAAGAGTTCTGCCACTTGGGGAATGGTTGAGGTCAATAAACACTGCTGCGGCCGAAGAGACTGCTCAACAAGTCTAGTGGGACCCTGTAGCGTCCACCCTAATCGTGTCTTCAGGGCTGCCGGTCCTCCTGGGGGTCCTAACCTTACTGGCTTAACAGGAGTAATCAAGTGAGGGTGGTCTGCTCCAATTAGCAGCAAGGGCTGTGCCTGCTCGAATCCCTCTATTGGGAGACCCACAAGGTGTTTGTAACTTTTCCGCAATTTGTTCATGGGGTAAGAGTGAAGTGCTAGACCAAGATGTTCTGCGGTGAAGGCGCCAGTGATGACAAAGCTATGCTGAGGCTTATCGGCTGGGGAAATACGGAATGACACCTTGGACCCATGAAGAACTTGAATATCTTGACGTATAGTCCGCAAGGCCAGGTCTTCTGGCTCTCCTCGGAGGCCCAGATGATGTGTTGCAGCTGGTAAGAGCATAGTCCGCTCTGAGCCGTCATCCAGGATGGCATATGTGCTCAGAGTGCGCTTCCCATGGTGGAGCAATACTCTTATAACCTTCAATAGCACACGACTGCCATCTACTGGCTTGTCCACATACAGCACCTCAGAGGATGTATTCACCAGACAGCTCTCTTCTTTAGTTGACTTGACCCCAGTCTTATATGTCTTGGAATTGACTTCGTGCAGCACTGGTAGGTGTTTCCCTTGACAAATGCTGCAAGGTTTCTGCAGATTACACTGGGCTGCTTGGTGAGTTCTAGCACATCGCCAGCATCTCCGATTGGTACGGATCCATTCTGATAGCTGGTCTGTGCTCAGTTTTACAACCTTTGTGCATTGGCTTAAGAAGTGATCTGAGTTGTTACAGAATGGGCAGTAAGGCGCAGTTCTGTTCTTGGTGGGCAGAGTCACTCGTGCGGGTGGAACTTCTCTCTCCATCGCCTCTCCGGATCCATGTAGCACGGTAGTGGTCCACCTTTTGTGCCGAGGCTCCTGTCTAGGCCCTTGTCTCTCCTTGATGTTCTTCACCGTTGATGAACCGTCATATTCCTGACACCATGACTCATATTGCAGCCAATCAGAGAGATCAGTGAGAGTATAGGTTGTTCCTGGATAATGGAACTTGCTGCGCCTAAACTCAGCTCTCATCTCTGTTGGTAACTTGCTCAGCAAACGTGCTACATGAGATCCGCACTGTAGCTCTATCTCTCCAGGGGGACCAAGGGATTTAAGCATGCCCACAAGTGCTTGGACCTGTAGGGCGAACTTCTCAAAGGCAGCTTGATCACCACGTCGAATATCAGGTGAGTCCATTACACTGGCTATTTTATTCAACGCCATCTGATGGGGCTGTCCAAACTTCAGATTAAGAGCAGTCATGGTATCGCTGTAAGGTCTGGGGGAGTTCAGATATGAATCTGCTATCAACCTTGCCTCTTCCAACCTCAAGTGATCCACTAGAATTTGATATTTGAAGAGCTCCGTCCCATCTGGGGGTAGTAGATTCTCTAACGCTATCTTCATCCTAGCGAACTCACTGGGATCTCTGCGACTGAAGTAAGGGATTGATGGCATTGGACCTCGGTATGCTGGCTCAGAAGGCGGAGGAATCTGGTGCTGAGGATCTATTACAGCTCTCGTGTGGGCCCTCATCGGCAGATAGGGCTGTGAAATTGCTGCAGGCTCACCTTGAAGGTAACTCTTGTACTGCTCTGAGTTATATGCTGGATTGGCTCGCAGAGGTGGCTGAGGTTGTAGGTCTTGTTGTTGACTTGAATGGCCTGGAAGCATCCTGCTTGTCTTTTCTGTGGGTGGGCCATCTTTAACGATAGGGGGGCTTTGAGTATGTGCGACAAGAGGTCTACTCTTATTAACAGCAGTTTGTTTGAGAACTTGAAGCTCACTCATCATCTTGTCCAGAAGGTCAACAATGGGCTCACTACTGACAGCCTGAGGTTGTGGGTCCCCTGTCTCTGGCCATGGAGGGGGATCAGGCCATTCTGCATCATCATTCTTGTTACCCTGAACATTAGTGATCAGCTCTTCACAGGGTGGGGGCATAAACCTATGGTCTACGGGGAGTGCGGGTAATGGATCAGACTTACGTGGGTCCAGTGTGGCTGGTTGAGGAGTCTGCTTTAGGCTGCGCACTGTCTCGGCAAGCAATCTTAATTCAGATCTGGTCTCTTGGATTTCAGCCAATGCAGCATTAAGGTGCTCATCTCGACTTTGCAGAAGATCTTTCCGGGATGCTGGAGGTAGATCATGCTGTACTGAAGACCAACTGCTTGGAGTGGATACTCTGCTTCGTTCAGCCTGTGTTCTCTCTGTGTACTGATAGGCTAGCTGAAATTCAGAACCTGGTATTTGGCTGTATTGTCCTGCTGCAGTGTGCTGTTCCTCTGTGTAGTTAGCGTCCCTCAATGACTGACGACGGCTGAAAGTGGGGGGTGCCACCTTGGCAACTCCTTCTTCCTGAGACTCCTCTTCTTGCCCATGCCTACTAATTCTTGGTTCAGATAACTGTCTTTGTGGCAGCACAGACCCCATTTCGTACTCGTCATAATGACGTGGAAGATGGGTTTGACGTTTAGGTCTGGTTGAAGCGCTATCATCCATCTTCTAAAGAGAAAGTACCACAGATCCGGCTCGAAGGACCAATGTTAGTGAGACTTAAAAGGACTGTATGTAAGTTCTAATTGCCGGCTCTTATTTGTGTGGTAATCACTCCCGGGTGTCGGTCAGGACACAGGAACCAGACCAATAATTGAACTGAGGGTATTTAATGAACAGTTGGAGTAGGCATGGGCAAACAGTTTGGCTGTTGGCTTTATATTACAGTATACTGGGTATGTGTGTGTGGTTCTGAAATTAAACAAATAACAAATATAAGTCTCAGCATTACAAATTATTATCCATATACATTCTAGCAATAGCTAAACAGTAAATAAACTAACAGTAACGTACAAATAACTACCAGCATCATTAAAGTAATATTAACTGACGCTAAGCACTATCACGTTCGAAAACGTGACTAAATATGAAGTGCGTCACCGATTTTAGCGAGTATTACTGATTGAACAACTCAAAGTATTCAACTATACAATACACAATAAAGCAGAAAACATTTCGTTAGAAAGGGTAAACATAATACACGCTGTGTGTAAACAATTAACGAGTGGAAGTGACATGAATCTAGCAATGCGTCATCTAGACATTCGCAATAAGTCACAATTTAGCACAAGATAGCACACAAACACGATAATCTCAGTTATTAAATAGAAAGTGAAAATAGAAACTTACTTTATGGCATCAACGCACACAATATAAAGCTAGATTAAATCTCCGAACAGCACGACCACTCTCAGTTGCACAGTCCCACGTACTGCAATCACCTTTCTCATTAGCGTAACTCTGCGCATAACAGTACCCTGCTCATTGCTTAGTGCGTGTACTCAGGTTGTGTTGAAGCACATCCGTCTGCACCAGAGTTGCGCATACGCGATCGCTCAGTTCTCTATGCAGCCTTCCTTACAATAATAATCTAAAATGGCATTAGACTTTTACTGTACTATGTGATCTACAATGACATGGAATAAATATGAT
Organism: Labeo catla; assembly: GCA_012976165.1. NCBI lineage: Eukaryota > Metazoa > Chordata > Actinopteri > Cypriniformes > Cyprinidae > Labeo > Labeo catla. The sequence continues at coordinate 27,681 of VONZ01002751.1, read as the reverse complement.
GTGGATGCTGATTTTTAGCCAACTCATTCTATCTTCATATCAACACCTTTTCATTCGCTATTACAGACAACAGCAGAATTGTTTTAATTTTTTTACATTATAACACAGTTTCATGGGGAAAAACCCAGCTCCAAATTAGTATAGTATTTATAATAATATTATTTATAATAAAACTTTACATTTATAATAAAACTTTTTTAAAGTTTTCACCGTAATAATTAGTCTACTGGAATGTCTTAAATCCCGATTATAAGCTATAGGCTACTTTGGAATTATGAATTGAAGTGAGATCATATTAATGCCTTACAGTCTGTTCCAGATCATTTAAAATCCTGCATGGTTTCAGTTTTCCACGTAGGATATAGTTTGGAAAAAGCCCAACTTGTAAAGGAGTACAGGTTATAATGCAAGTAAGAATTACTTATTTTCTCCTCAAATGATCTCCTCCACTGAATCAAGACCAGTCTAGTCATTGCACCCAAGACATAGCTGTACAAGACGTTGTTTTGTTGTATTACAAACAACAATTGCTGTTGTTTGTAATAGTGAATGAAAACATGTTACCTCTTAAGTTTTTCTTAAATAAGCATTGATTAAAATGAGTAGGCTAAAAATCAGTCGCATCATATTTTATTCCATGTCTTTGTAGTAAAAGTCAAATGGCGTTTTACTGGTTTTGAATAAAGTAATTTCTGTTTTGTCAATAACATTCAGCAGCCGTGAAAATGTAGCCTATTATTATTATTATTATTATTATTATTAATATCTTGTAAGTGCCGCTAGCAGCCTTCACGACAAAGAATCTGCAGGATTAAGAAACTCGGTTCACCTGCAGTGTTTCTCATGTTGGGAATGAACTGAGCTTGCGGTTGCTGCAGTACAGAAGAGACGAACGGGGCATTTCAGCACCGCCCACACATTCAAAACAAATATTAAAGCATAATCCAATTTTTTACCCACGAACAAAAATACTAGAAATCAAGCTAAATTTTAGTTTTTCCGTTTCTTAAACAAAATGAAAAAATGAAAATCCAACCATTTTCATTTCTCTTTATTTTTTTCTAAGTAGAAAATCAAATGACTAAAAGGTACATGGACCGAAAATCCGTGTATCATTCGTCCATTAATTTTTTGATTTAGTATTAAAGTGGAAGGGGTGGAAAAATGAATAAACAGCTTGAATATTCGATTTTTACACATGGGCGGGAACGAAACACCCCTTTCTGCTGATCGGTCAGCCAAGGATCAAACCATGCCGCCGTCAGTTCTTCCACAGTTTCGTGCAGAATAAGGGTTTGATGGCTGCCATTTAGCCTATACCCTGATCGCCCAGTAAGTAAAAAAGTAACACTTTCTATGAATCCCACATTTATAATACATTATAAGGGTACTCTTAATGAATGTATAATGCATTATAAAAAAAAACTTATAATATGTTATATCATCTTATAAATATTCATAAGAACAGTTTTAATGTATTATATTTACTTATCTGTAGTTATAGCTTAAGAGTATTATGATTTAACATACAATGAACATGTTGCACTCACTTAAGTTACAATGGATTATATCTCTTATAGTTATAATGTATTATAGGTCTCATATCTTGCCATCTTTAATATGCTACTTTACTTAAAGGGGTCATCGGATGCTAAGTTCACTTTTTCATGTTGTTTGAACATTAATGTGTGTTGGCAGTGTACGTACAAATCAACCCTATAATGATAAAAATCCATGCAGTGGTTTTTAATTAATCTGTAAAAATAATATCCCCTTTTTCAAATCGAGCCGTTCTCAGATGCCTGTCACCGACAGAGGCCACTCCCAAGATAGTTGATTGACATGAGCATTTTACCTCAGATCAGCTGTAACAGTCCAACCTCCATGTTTTGATGCTGGAGCAGGGATGTAAGTTAGACAAGAATATCTCCGATTGAGCGATTGAGGTGTTGCTGGATGTAATAATGAACATAGTGGTCGTCATTTACTCCCGACATCGCCTTTCCTTATAACGTGGTAGTTAGGAGGTTTAGCGGCTAAATGTGGCTAATGTAAACAAGACCTTCTTTTTACAGAAAGAAGAGAGGGGTGGGGTGAGCAGAGCTCATTTGCATTCAAAGGAACAACCTTAGAATGAGATGATTTTTGCAGAGCTGATTTTGACAAGGTAAAAAGGGTGTTGTTTTACAAAACGATTGAGAATTTTTAATCAAAGTATATTAGAGACTTTTCATTAAGACCCTAAAGAATCATATCAACTTGTGGAAAATGGGCATCCGATGACCCCTTTAAAGCTATCAATGACCACTTATAGTATAGTTATTATATATTTTTTTTCTCAAACAGCCATAAGATCAGATATTAGATCAGATGAACCCATTTGCCTTGAACTATTTTTACTGTAATATCAGTTTGATTATTTTAATGGTACCCTTTAGTCACCTGTTGATTAGTAACTCTGCAACTATGTCAACTAGCAGTCATAGGAGTATTAGTAGTATGTCTGCTAAATATATGCTAACACTTTATTTTGATGGTTCCCCAGAAGACAAACTGACTATAAGTAACTTTGCAAGTACATCAACATTCTACCTACCCTAACCTTAACATAAGCCTACTAATACTCTGAGAGTTAGTTGACATGTAGTTGCAAAGTTGCTTATAGTCAACTATAGTCAGTAAACTAAGGGGAGCATCAAAATAAAATGTAACCTAACCCTAACCGGGAGAACCACTGGATCTGTGCAGGCCAGGTAGCAGGCTATGGGAAACCAGTGGGTTGAACTTGGACATTATCTCTTTCCGAACTGGCGAACATGTTCGTGGGTATAATGTATGCTTCTGACACCGTCATGAGAGGAAACTATATCATTGCTCAACAGGTTGAATTTATTTAACAGATGGCATGAACTGCACACTTGCGTGAACTGCATAAATCAACTACCGGGTTCTCAATCTCAAATAGGGGGAGTCCCCACCAATCGGGTACAACTTGATTGGTCACCATAATAAAGCTGGTTTCCCCACATTCTCTTTACTGATATATTCACTGCTAAACTTATCTGATCTGATCTGAGAGAGTGAAGAGTGTGTCATTGTTCTCTACAGGTTGAGATATTGTGGCATCACAGATGAAGGTTGTGCTGCCCTGGCTTCAGCTCTGAAATCAAACTCCTCACACCTGAGACAACTGGATCTGTCTTGTAATTACATAGGAGATTTGGGTGTGAAGCTTCTCTGTGCTGGACTAGAGGATCCTCACTGTAAACTGGAGAAACTGTGGTAAGGTCATCTCTTGATAGTCCCATGTCTTTGTCTTTTAATGTAAACTCTAAGTCTAAAGCTTATAAAATAAATGTTCAGTAAATCTCAGCACAAATAACATACAATGAACATGTTGCACTCACTTAAGTTACAATGGATTATATCTCTTATAGTTATAATGTATTATAGGTCTCATATCTTGCCATCTTTCATATGCTACTTTACTTAAAGGGGTCATCGGATGCTAAGTTCACTTTTTCATGTTGTTTGAACATTAATGTGTGTTGGCAGTGTATGTACAAATCAACCCTATAATGATAAAAATCCATGCAGTGGTTTTTAATTAATCTGTAAAAATAATATCCCCTTTTTCAAATCGAGCCATTCTCAGATGCCTGTCACACCGACAGAGGCCACTCCCAAGATAGTTGATTGACATGAGCTCTTACCTTAGACCAGTTGTCATAGTCCTGTAACTTTCCATGTTTTGATGCCAGAGCAGGGATGTAAGTTAGACAAGAATATCTCTGATTGAGCGATTGAGGTGTTGCTGGATGTAATAATGAACATAGTGGTCGTCATTTAGTCCCGACATCGCCTTTCCTTATAACGTGGTGGTTAGGAAGTTTAGCGGCTAAATGTGGCTAATGTAAACAAGACCGTCTTTCCACAGAGAGAAGAGAGGGGTGGGGTGAGCAGAGCTCATTTGCATTTAAAGGAACAACCTTAGAATGAGATGATTTTTGCCGAGCTCATTTTGACAAGGTAAAAAGGGTGTTGTTTTTTAAAAACCATTAAGAATTTTTAATCAAAGTATATTAGAGACTTTTCATTAAGACCCTAAAGAATCATATCAACTTGTGGAAAATGGGCATCCGATGACCCCTTTAAAGCTATCAATGACCACTTATAGTATAGTTATTATATATTTTTTTTCTCAAACAGCAATAAGATCAGATATTAGATCAGATGAACCCAATTTGCCTTGAACTATTTTTACTGTAATATCAGTTTGATTATTTTGATGGTACCCTTTAGTCACCTGTTGATTAGTAACTCTGCAACTATGTCAACTAGCAGTCAGAGGAGTATTAGTAGTATGTCTGCTAAATATATGCTAACACTTTATTTTGATGGGTCCCCAGAAGACAAACGGACTATAAGTAACTTTTCAAGTACATCAAAATTCTACCTATCCTAACCTTAACATAAGCCTACTAATACTCTGAGAGTTAGTTGACATGTAGTTGCAAAGTTGCTTATAGTCAACTATAGTCAGTAAACTAAGGGGAGCATCAAATTAAAATGTAACCTAACCCTAACCGGGAGAACCACTGGATCTGTGCAGGCCAGGTAGCAGGCTACGGGAAACCAGTGGGTTGAACTTGGACATTATCTCTTTCAGAACTGGCGAACATGTTCGTGGGTATAATGTATGCTTCTGACACCGTCATGAGAGGAAACTATATCATCGCTCAACAGGTTGAATTTATTTAACAGATGGCATGAAATGCACACTTGCGTGAACTGCATAAATCAACTACCGGGTTCTCAATCTCAAATAGGGGGAGTCCCCACCAATCGGGTACAACTTGATTGGTCACCATAATAAAGCTGGTTTCCCCACATTCTCTTTACTGATGTATTCACTGCTAAACTTATCTGATCTGATCTGAGAGAGTAAAGAGTGTGTCATTGTTCTCTACAGGTTGAGATATTGTGGCATCACAGATGAAGGTTGTGCTGCCCTGGCTTCAGCTCTGAAATCAAACTCCTCACACCTGAGACAACTGGATCTGTCTTGTAATTACATAGGAGATTTGGGTGTGAAGCTTCTCTGTGCTGGACTAGAGGATCCTCACTGTAAACTGGAGAAACTGTGGTAAGGTCATCTCTTGATAGTCCCATGTCTTTGTCTTTTAATGTAAACTCTAAGTCTAAAGCTTATAAAATAAATGTTCAGTAAATCTCAGCACAAATGACTCTGATGACTGATGAGTTCATTCCATTCATCTTCATCGCATTACATGAGCTGCTGCTCCTATTTTTGATCCATCAAACATTTACTGGAGCTTCAGTTGCTTCTGCTAGTTTGATTAATACTCCTTCACCTGCCCACCTCTGTGTAAGAGTTTATTTTCCTCTTATTTTCTACTTTTTCTGAAATCCCATGAGCTCATTGTGTTCTCACAGATGCCATAAAGATTTAACTTGAATGTTCAGGCGCTAATGTGTGATATAATGATTTCTGTTCAGTTTGTAAGCTGCCTAACATACCTCAGTGAAGTTGGCACCCCATAAAAAGAAATAATCACCAAAACTATGCCATTCGTTTGTGCTATGTTTGTGCTGATTTGTGCCGCAAAAACAAACATTTGTGCTGGTTTGGTGTTTGAGATATTAAACATTATTTTTTGACCGTGTGACGTCACTTTCCACCCCATGTTGCCCAAATCGCTCCAGACTGGCGCAGTTCGTTTGTGCTTGACAAACGAACGGCACTGGTTTGGAGAGATTTGGATGGCATGAGGTGGAGAGTGACGTCACTGCCCTGAAAATATTTTGGTTATATCTAGGAAAGTAAAGCAGATACAGTGTTTGTTTTAACAGCACAAATAGGCACAAATCGAGCACAAACAAACTGCGCCGGTTTGGAGTGATTTGGGCAACATGGGGTAGAAAGTGACGTCACACGGTCAAAAAAATAATGTTTAATATCTCAAACACCAAACCAGCACAAACGGTCGTTTTTGCGGCACAAATCAGCACAAACGTAGCACAAACGAATGGCATAGTTTTGGTGATATATTTCTTTTTATGGGGTGCCAACTTCACGGAGGTGCCAAACCTGACACAATGAAGAGTTTGATCCACAAGAGGTAATAAATGAGATGTAATGGGGAACATGTGGCTCTTGTGAAATGTCCTCCTGCAGGTGTTTATTAGACGTACAAGTGACTTTTTCTCCAGATAGATTCTTGAAACAATATCTCACATTCAGCTTTGTGTATCTGTTCAGTCCTGAAGCACATGACAGTTTCAAACAGCACCACTGAGCATCAACATGCATAAATCTCATTCTATCAGCAGCAGTATGTGGCAATGGTTGTCATTATATCTTCTTTATATCTCCTCTCCAAAAACAAACTACAGGCACTTGAACTACAATTCACATTGTGTCATTGTTCTCTACAGGTTGATCGATTGTGGCGTCACAGATGAAGGTTGTGCTGCTCTGGCTTCAACTCTGAGATCAAACCCCTCACACCTGAGACTACTGGATCTGTCTAGGAATAAACTAGAAAAATCAGGAGTGAAGTTACTTGATCTGAAAGATGATCGACATTATAAACTGGAGACATTATACTATTGTGAGTATATCATTATTTAAATCTTTTGAAATGGCCAAAGTTTAGTAACAGGCCTCATATGTGTGTAATTAAAGAATATAAGATAATTCAGCTCCACTTTAGGTTCCATACTTTAAACTGTTTAATTCTGTGATGACCTATGAATATTTTCATATTTTCCAGTGTCTCTGGGTGTAAATGATGAAGAGAGAGTTGTTGATCATTCACTGTTATTAATCTATGATCAGTTGTTCATTCATATCTCTGGCTGTAATATGAATATACTGTGTTTATTCTGAAATGGATCTGCTGATGTGATGTGACAGCAGTAATGTCTCATACTCGTATGTGTCTGTCTGTGTGTTTTATTGTAGGACTCTCAGTATTTAGACGTCAGTCCAGTTTCCTCAGGATCAGCTGATGGTGAATAAGGAGCCGCTACAGAGACGTCACAGTCACACAATCAACAGACACACAGCATCACACTGTCATGTCTGTCGTCTTTCACTGTCTTGTTTTATAGGTAATGGCCATGAAATTGAGTGCAGAATCATTTTGGATTCACCAGATATTGTCTACAATGTAGATCGCGGTGTCAAACATATGGCCCACAAACATGTCCAATCTGGCCCTCAGGATGATTTGAACAACAATACAAAATAATAAATAACACATTATTTTAAAAATTAAATAAAGTGTATTTGTGTTACGAACTGCTCCAAAACTTAGGTTGAAGATCCAAACACAGCTTTAATAAGAGTAATCCACAATCACAAACTACTATTGCCTCTAATTGTCAGTCTTAGGCTTTATACACCCAAAGTCCTCCCATGTCCAAGGAAATATTCCCTGCAGCCCCTTTTTAAACCTTGACACCCAATGACGTCCTCTACACTTCTGTAACTGTCTGGTTCAGCTCAGCCACCAAAACTGATCTCAGAACGGCCAGACATAGAAACAGTTTCTTCCCTCAAGCATTTCATTAACATATAACTTGGCAATAAACATAATAAACAACACTATTTATACGCTTTTTTATTTAACACACATAGTTATTACATTTTCTTACACTTGTACATACAAATACCATCTATTGTCTATTTTGTATAGTGTGTATTTTTTGGCTTTAAATATTTTTTGTATATTGTTATTTTCTATTACTTTGTTTTTATTATTTTTATTATCTATGTCTTGTCACTGGCATTCTGTTTGTGCTGTGGAAGCTTCTGTCTGGCAATAAAGCTCATTCTGATTCTGTTAAGACTTTGAGGGTTTTGTTCAGAAACAGTAACATGTTTACATGTTTCACTTTTATTGCCTTTTTTTCCCTCTGGCTTAGTAACTGTCCTGCCTTTGAGAAAATCCTTTCTGCAGATACAGATGATGCAGTGACTCCCAGGTGTATGTTAGCAAGCTTGCTAAGAGACAGGAACACTGGTTCATTCTTTTTTCACCAAAGTAGTTTCCAAAGAGGTCTTCATCTCGTGAAATTATCTTCTCTTCTAAGTACCACCACATTTCCGTTAAGGCGTCAGTGCCAGTTATGCGATGCAGCTGGGATGCAAGGAGTTGAGAGTCAAACTCTGTACATAGCCCACCTTTTGCTGCTGCTCCTGCAGGGGAGCTTGAGGTAGTTGCAATAGCCATTGCTGAGGTAGAGCTTGTGACCGAGCTTGAGCTTGGTTCAGGAGCAGACACTGATCTGAGTTCTGGTTCATTGATTGAATGAGTCGCCCTTTCACAGGTTCAACATATGCCATGTTGTGGAACCCATGGTTTTAAATCTTATGTCCAGGAAGTTACTGACAGCAAGACCATAAACGGTTCCAGTACCTCTGAAATGACGTTGACGTGCTGACAGCTCAGCAGCTAGCTTGCTACCTTGCCACTGATACAATGTATTTGAAGTAGTGACACCAGGGTAATCACTTTTGAAACTGAAACATGTTTTTCATTTAATATCTCTCTTGTTATTTAAGCACAGTGAGGTCTTTCCAAGAAAACAGAGGGCTGTGGTAATGGCTTTCTTCTACTCAAATAGTCTCTCAAACATATAAAACACAGTCTAAATAAATGTCTAAAGGCTATGTAGCCAAAATATAGGAATCCAATAAGTATCCAATAGTTCACACAAAAGGGATATTCAGCCTTTTTCATATTTCAGGTTTAAGGTATATATTTTTAAATTCCAGTAAAATAATTCATATAAATAGCAGTTTCAATGTGCTGAATATAGTCTATATTTAATCAGTCTGCTGATTAAAGTAACAACTATGATGAGCAATTACACTTTTTTTTTTTTTTTTTAACAAATTAGCATTAACTAATGCTGAATCTCCTATATAACTAAAATATTAATTTCACCATTATGGCTACCTGGATATTTATTGCCCCTCTGAAAGGGCTCTGCCAGTGATCTCTGTCTCATTGCTGAAGGATTTGCCTCCTTTTCTCAGTCCATTTCTTTTAGAGCTTGGCATTTTCTTTTTCGTGTTGTTTTGTGTAAGTTGGAGGTGCTGCCACAGTAGCGAACAGACTATCTACCCACATCACAGTTTGCAATGTTTTCATTCAGTGCTGTAAAATAACTACACAACAATCCTATTTCTTTGTCAAAAGTGCCCCGCGTGTTGGGGTCCCCACGATAACCTCCCCACTTGTGTCTTGTCTTATGTGTCGACGATTGCCAGAGATATTGTCAAAAGCATCAAATATAGTAGATTAGTCTGAGAGAATGCGCCGTTAATGTAGTGTTAAAAAGCTCCTTCAGTTTTTTTTACTTTCTCTGTAGTGAATTGACTGAGGTTAAGACGTTCACCAGTATAACTCTTACACAAAGTTTGCACGTTGCTTGTGTGATATCCATTGGCTCACCTTAATGGTTTAAACCCCCATCCCAAACATTAGCTGCACTTCAATGTGATATAAAAAATATATCATGAAAACACTGTTTAGCTGTTTAAACTGGAGATGAGAAAATGCTGAATAGAAGTCCACATTTTTCTAGATCCACCCCACTGTCCTGCCTCATTCTCTGTCTACTACCTGCCTGGCCTTGTCCACCTGATCTGTGCTTCTGGTTCCATTTCTGTTGGATTTACCTACTGCAGTGTTTCTCAAACCTCAAAGTCCTGGAGTACCCCCAGCCCTGCACATTCTGTATGTCTCCCTGATCACAGCTGATTCAACTTATCAGCTCAGTAGTGGAGACTGCAAGACCTTATGTGCAGTGAAGGGGTTTCTTCATGGAGAGGTTTGAGAATCACTGGCCTACTGGATCTCGCTCCTGCCTGCCTCTGGTCCTCCTAGACTGCTTGTTCCTTGGATACTTTAGTTTGCTGCCTCTGTTCACTATGTTTAGACTAGGTTTTCCTGTGGTCTGGTCTACTTCTTTTTTTTATTCTCTGGTACTGACTGCCCAACTAGTTTTGACCATTTTGGGCAGAGTTTACTTTTTCTAATAAACCCGTATTATTCACCTGCATTTGGGTTCTCTCTTACTGATCATGACATGAACATTTTTTGAGAGGCATTTAAAAACTTTTTTTTCCTGCAAAGCCATTTGCAAAGCAGTTTTAGACAACTGACATTTATAAATAAGATTTTGCCATTCAGAATGATGAATTTTAGAAAAGGGTGCCCGTTTTCATGTGTACAGGCAATACGTATATTTTGTGAAACGATGATGTCATCATCTAGTGTCTCGATCCTAGTCAGACACTGCTACATCATTTAACACCAACAGCATGAACAAACAATAAACGACTGTATTTTTATTAACTAACATTAACACAGATGAATTAATAATGTAATAAATCTATTGTTCTATGTTTGTCTTCTTGTTGTCATTTTGAGTTTTATACAGCGCGCAAGGTTTATGCACATGCTTAAGTCTTCTCCGTGTTTAGTGTTGCAGAATTACAGTGTCAATGACTGGTCAGGCATGTATACTGCACCGTTTTCAGTCTGTTTCAGTAGTTTCGTATGTACGCAGATATTTCTGGAGACAACGGCATGTTTATGGATGAGATTTTTGTAAGATCATGTACATGTGTGTTGCTTATGATGGTTTTGGCCATCTTTTGATCTAGTTTTCCCTGTCTGTCTTACTCATTTCACCTGTTGTCAGTTAATTAGCCCATTAGTCCTTGTTTTTGTTACAGCATAAGCCTACTATGACATTAGGATGGAATTCCAAAAAAAATCCGCTTATACATTTTCTCGCTTATACATTTGTTTAATCTCATGATTTTGGGGTTTTATGAACTGGTTTATCTTCATGAATAAGAGATAAGAGGGAGTGTTTATGGAAATTCAAAGTTTATGGGATGTTGTGGATCAGTTAACATGCTGTTGTTTTTATTCAGATGAACTCTGAGCACTGAACACGCAACTAAGATTATTTAATAAGCTCTGCTTCTTTTTGCACAATGCTTTTTTAAAAATGATTTTTATGCTAAAACGTGTACGTTATTTGTGTGTGGAGTAACGACGCTCCTTTATGCACTATAGGCGAATATTCAGCGAATATTGAAGCTAAAAATAACTTTACCGCGCTTGAAATTTGATCTGATGTATCTTAATACTATGCGTTCGTTGAATGCCTCTAATCGTTCATTCAGGAAAAACTGGATCAATGAGAATGAAACAAATGAGAAATGAAAGCAAATGTTCGGAGTTTATGTTTCTCCATTTAAACAACCAGAATCGATTCTATACGGATTATCAGGATGTTTTATATGAACCTTTATAAAGCCTAAGCCATAATGTTTCGTAGCTACTTCATACAAAGGCGGTGGATTTTGTGAATCTGTGTGTAAATAAGGTGAGTGCTGAGTGCTCCGGTGCGTTACAGGTGACTTCCACATTCATATTTTCTCTAAAGGACGTATGTTTTAATATTATCTTTTGCAAGCAAATGGAGGTGGTTTCATTGGTGTTTGGTGTTGCCTGTGGTTTATTTGATCATTTGTTAACACATGACTAACACTGTGTATCTGAGTGAACGCCGCGTCTCATGATCCTGTTTCTCTCAGGATCCGTACAGCTGAATTATTGAGTTTGTTTGTCATTTCCATTCAGAGTCAGTGTTGGAGATCAGATTCTGTTTCATCATGGATGACACACTAACATCCGTGGATGAAGATTTTTCTCCAGGATGCAGGTACTTTGAAGAAACACTGTATTAAATCACCTTGAATCATGGTAGATGAGAGTCTCCATTGTGTTTTTGTGTCTCGAAGGTCTGGAAATAAATAATGAGGAAGTGTTTTTTTGATTATCGTCATAAAGGATTAAATCTGTTTTGTTATAGTATATATCATCAGAAGATATCTGAACTTGAGCCCAGCTGTGTATCTATGAGGAGTGATGACTGTATGGGTCATCTAATAGAGTTTAAGAATGGAGATACAAAGACTGATCGCAGATACATTTAATATAAATATTATTATAGTATGTAATTTATTAAAATGGTGTCTATATTTTCTACAATATATGAGAAATTTTTCTTGTACTTTGCTAATAGATTTTTTTTATCTTTATCTGATATTTTATCTGATATTTTAACATACAGTCAAACCAAAAATAATTATTATATATAATTTTTGATATATATATATATATATATATATTTTTTTTTTTTTACTAGTGGGTGCAGGATACTATAGTTCTAGCAAAATAAAGTACACTTATATTATACCCAAAATTATTCATAACGTGGACTACCAATAAAATTAATAAAAATTTAGGACTAAAAATGATTCATACACTTTGAGCTGACCATTTTTGACTTAAGTGTTTTTTTTTTCTTTAATTGCTAATGCGACCTTTCTACACCAGAGACTGAACACAAAGTTAAAAATTGCTTAGGAATTGGTTAACAAAGTATTGATAGTTGTGTAAATATTGTCATACTAACAGATGTCTGATTTTTTTTCTATCCTGAATTATTTCTACCTTTCTATCAAAGTTATCTGACATTATCATTTTTGGTGTATTGAGCTTTTCTTCTACTCTGACGAGCCCTTTAGTCCCTGCCACTGAAAAACAGCCCCATAGCATGAGGCTGCTACCAGCACACTTTACTGTTACTGTTGTCCTTCTGTAAGTTTCTCCCATCTGCATATGTGTTCATGGAGCTCAACTAAAGTGACCATCAGGTTCTTGTCTAACCAAGTCCCTTCTCCATCAGTTGCTCAGGAGGCCAACTCTAGAAAGAGTCTTGGTTGTTTCAAACTCTTTACATTAAGGGTAACGGAGACTACATGCTTCTGTGAAGCTTCAGTGCAGCAGATTTTTAGTTATATTATTAGATTAGTATTTAGATATGAATACTTCTGCAATCGAATCATTTAAGTTTTTTTTTTAATACATTTGGAATGTTAAAACTGTGTTTTTAACTTTGCCATTGTGGTGTATGGAATGCATATTGATGTGGGAAAAAAGTAATTTAAAGCAGTTTAACATAAGGCAGTAACATCACAAAATGTGAAAAAAAAAAAAAAAAGGGGTGTGAATACTTTCGCAAGGCACTGTATAATATGGAATACATAAAAGACACTGTGCTCATTAGGTTATTTATAATGCAGTATTTTAATTTTCCAGCCATGAAGTCCTCAACACGTTTAGATCAAATCTGATTAAGAAGTTTGAGCGTCTGTATGAAGGAACAGAGACGCAGGGAAACCCAACACTCCTGAATGAGATCTACACAGAGCTCTACATCACAGAGAGTGAGAGTGGAGAGATCAGTAATGAGCATGAGGTGAGACAGATTGAGACACAATCCAGGAGAGCAGCAACAGAGGACACAGCCATCAAATGCAATGACATCTTTAGACCTTTACCTGGACAAGACAAAGCCATCAGAACTGTGCTGACAAAGGGAGTCGCTGGCATTGGAAAAACAGTCTCTGTGCAGAAGTTCATCCTGGACTGGGCTGAAGGGAAAGAGAATCAGGACGTCCAGCTCATATTTCCACTGCCTTTCAGAGAAATCAACTTGATGAAGGACAAAACACTCAGTCTTTTAGATATTCTTCATGTCTTTTTCCCTGAAGCTAAAGAAATGGAAATATCCAGTGATGAATATGAATTGTTGTTCATCTTTGATGGTCTGGATGAGTGTCGTCTGTCTTTGGATTTTTGGAGTGATGTGAGTTTGTATGATGTGAATGAATCAGCCTCAGTGGACGTGCTGCTGATGAACCTCATTGTGGGGAATCTGCTTCCCTCTGCTCTCATCTGGATCACCTCCAGACCAGCAGCAGCTGATCTCGTCCCCTCTGAGTGTGTCCATCGAGTGACAGAGGTGCAAGGCTTCAGTGAGCCACAGAAGGAGGAATACTTTAGGAAGAGAATCAGTGATCAAAGTCTGGCCAACAGGATCATCTCACACCTGAAGTCATCAAGGAGCCTCTACATCATGTGCCACATCCCAGTGTTCTGCTGGATCTCAGCCGCTGTTCTAGAGAAGATGTTGAGTCAAGCAGAGACTGGAGAGATTCCCAAGACTCTCACTCAAATGTACACACACTTCCTGATCCTTCAGACCAACATCAAACATGAGAAGGAGGTGAAATATGAAGACATGATCTTCAGACTGGGGAAAGTGGCTTTTCAGCAGCTTGTGAAAGGCAATGTGATCTTCTATGAGGAAGACCTGAGAGAGTGTGGCATTGATGTGACAGAAGCATCAGTGTATTCAGGATTGTGCACTCAGATCTTCAGAGAGGAGTTTGGCTTGTATCAGGGGAAAGTCTTCTGCTTTGTTCATCTGAGCATTCAGGAACATCTAGCAGCTCTATATGTGCACCTCTCCTGGACAAACTACAACAGAAATGTGTTTGATCAGAGTTGGTGGTCTAAAGTTAAGGACTGGTTTCAACTCAGTTCATCAGAACATGTTTCATTATCTGAGCTGCATCAGAGAGCTGTGGATGAGGCTGTGAGTAAAAATGGACATCTTGATCTTTTCCTGCGGTTCCTTCTGGGTTTGTCAGTCGAGTCTCATCAGATTCTCCTACGACAAATGACGCTGAAAAGAACCAGCTCTGGCAGCAATGAGAAAACTGTTGATTACATCAAGATGAAGATCAGGACCATTGACTCTCCAGAGAAATGCATCAATCTGTTTCACTGTCTGAATGAACTGGGTGATCATTCACTAGTGGAGGAAATACAACAGTATCTGAAATCTGGAACAATAAAGGAAGCCGAACTCTCTTCATCTCAGTGGTCAGCTTTAGTTTTTGTGTTGCTGACATCAGAAAAGAAGCTGGACAAGTTTGATATTAATGACTTTGTTTGTGGAACCAATACAACCAACAAACTAAGGGTTTTTCAGAAGTTGCTGCCTGTGATTAAAGAATTTAGATCAGTTAAGTGAGTATCACTGAGAACAGTCACTTCACTGTTAAAAAAATTAAGTATAAGTTAAAAGCTCATAAATCTTAAGTGCTGCAGATGTCGTCCAAAGTTTAGTAGTCAGTCTTTTTGTATAAATCAGTGACACCTGGGATTCAGAGTCTGAGAAGTGGCATATGAATCAATTATTCAGGTTTGTCAATAATAAAAAAAAAAAAAAATAAAAAAAATTAAGCAGTTGTAATTTTTAAATCACTGACATTGTGCAACAAAGTAACATTGTTTATCTTTCTTACATGAGGCTCATGTTTTAGTTCTGTGATATTTTAGATCTCAATCCAGTGATCCATCAAACATGTTGTGCTTGTGCTTTAAGTTTGTATTTTCTGATCTAATGTGAAAGAGTGAAGAGTGTGATATTGTTCTTTATAGGTTGAGTGATTCTGGTGTCACAGATAAAGGTTGTGCTGCTCTGGCTTCAGCTCTGAGATCAAACCCCTCACACCTGAGACAACTGAATCTGTCTAGGAATAAAATAGGAGATTCTGGAGTCATGTTGCTGTCTGCTGTACTGGAGGTTCCTCACTGTAAACTGGAGATGCTACAGTAAGATCATATTTTACTGACACATAAAACACAATGTAAAGTATATATGAAGTGTTGAGTCTCTTTCTGCTGCTGTGAGTTCAGCTGATTGAGCTATAAATGATTGAACACCTGAGCTGCTCCTCAGTAACATGATACTGCAGGACAGACTTGAGCTCAACACAGTCAATGACTCTAAAAATTGGTTTAATTGTGTAAAATCACAGAAATCAATGCTGCATAAGGTTCCCACACGTCCTGGAAAACTTGGAAAATTGATGACTAATTTCCTAGTCCTGGAGAACACATGGAAAATCTTGCAATTGTCCTGGAAAATTAGAATTTTTTAAAAATATAACTGTGTTTTCCTTTAAACAAGAAGAAACAGTTCACCACTGGCTTGAAACAATTAATGTTAGTTCTGTCAGGACTACTATCATCAAATAACTTACAATTAGCATACATTTTAGGTTGGGGGTATGGTTCTGTTCTGGGCAAACACTCCTAGCATGGATAGGAGCAGGGAGAGCATAAATAACCCGCCTAGGGTAAACAGAACAGAACCAACATTAATGATTAATGTAGCAGACATCATTAATGTTCTGATTATTTTATGTAACATCATAATCACTGAGGTCTGACTATCCAATGTTAAGTCCTGGCCGATATCCAATAATATATCAAATGCTAAGTCCTGACTGGACGAGAGGAGGAGTCAAAATGGGGAGAGCTGCTGAATAATGACTAAAATGACCTTGTAAAGGGAATTATGATTGGCGTCGAATTCTTATAGGTAGACGTGGATCAGCTGAATGTCAGCTGATGCGAGCTTGACTAACGTGACCTGCCAGAACTAAAGTGCACCCCCCCCCCAACCACATGCTGACAGTAATCTAACTGAAATTCCTTACATAAGGACAGGGTGGCTAAGGAGAGCAGCAAGCCCCTTTACAGAGCAGGTCATACGGGTTTTCAAAAAATATCTTTTTTGCAGTTAGTGACTGTAACGGTGGGAGAGAGACGAGAGGCGGTCCAAATGTGAGGATTTTTAATTATGGGGCGAGACAAAGACATGGTTGAACAGGCAGGGTCAAAACAACAGCAAACAGGTATAACAAAGGCAAAACGTGGCAATAGTCCATGTAGTAGGTGTGGGTCAATCCGTGGCGAATGTCTGGAGAGACCTCTGAAGCAGACTTGAGATCAGACGGGACCTCTGGAGCAGACCTGAGATCAGACGGGACCTCTGGAGCAGACTTGAGATCAGCCGGGACCTCTGGAGCAGACGTGACCTTAGGAGCACAGTGTGCAGCCCACACACACCAAATGGCAACCTCCATTAAGGGAAGAGCTGCAGCGGGTGGCAGGACCTCTTTAATGGTTTGATTTGAAGGAGCTGATGCCACTGGGATGTTTGCAGCCTGCACTGAAACTAGTGGTGGATCCAGCACGCTGGCCATCATGACAGGCCGTGACCTTGGGGTGTCAGACGAGACATGGCGAGGCCCTGGGTTGTCAGACGAGATGTGACTTGACACTGGGCCGTCAGACGGGACGTGACTTGACTCAGGACAACCAGCTGGAACGTGACTTGGTTCATGGAGATCGACTGAGACTTGACTTGGCTCGTGAAGACCAGCTGTGGCTTGACCTGGTTTGTGAAGATCAGTAGTGACTTGACTTGACTCATGGGGATCAGCAGTGACTTGACTTGGCTTGTGAAGATCAGCAGTGACTTGACTTGGCTTATGAGGATCAGCAGTGACTCGACTTGGCTTATGAGGATCAGCGATGACTTGACTTGGTTCGTAGAGACCAGCTGTGACTTTATTTGACTCAGGAACGACGCCTTTGACCTTGCTTGACTCCGGAACCACGGCTGTGACTTTGCTTGACTCAGGAACCACGGCTGTGACTTTGCTTGACTCAGGAACCACGGCTGTAATTTGACTTGACTTGGGAGATACAGCTGTAGCTTTACTTGACACAGGCGTGGCAGCTGTGACTTTACGCAGGAAATACAGTCTTGACTTGGCACAGGAACAATAGCCATGACTCGACTTGACAGAGGAAATACAGCTGTGGCTTGACTTGATTTGGGAAGAGCAGCTCTGACGGTTGACACAGAAACACGAAACTGGCGACTTGTGCCGGGGTCTGGCTGTAGCAGCGAGCTCAGGAAACACAACTTTAACTTGACTGGACTGGAGCACCCGGCGACGGAAGGCGGCTGGCGGCGTAGAGCGGCAGCGCTGGATTTCGGAAACTTGACTTTGTTCGGGAAACACAGCTGCAGCGGCGACAGAGTACAGCTGTAGCAGCCTGACTCAGGAAACCACAGCTGTTACTTGACTGGACTTAGGAACAACAGCTGTAGCAGCTTGACTTAGAAACCTGGCTGTGCTGGCTGACACTGGAACAACAGCTGTAACTGACTTGACCGGAAGAGCAGCTCTGGCCGTTTGGTACGGGAGCACAGCTTTAACTTGACTTGACGCCAGAATCTGGCTGGCGGCGGCTTCGACTCAGGAAACACGGCTTTAACTTGACTGGACTGGAAACTTGACTGACTCGGGAAACACAGCTCGCGACTTGGCGAAGCGATTTCCGAAACACAGCTGCAACAACGGACTCGGGCTTGACTTGACTTCGGGAAACACAGCTGCAACTTAACTGGACTGGAAGCGGCTTGACTTCGGGAAACACAGCTGCAGCAGCGGCAGGAAGCTGGCTGTAGCAGCGGCTCAGGAAACACAGCTGTTACTTGACTTGACTCGGAAAACGCAGCTGTAACTTGACTTGACTCGGGAAACGCAGCTTTAGCTTTGCTTGGCTCAGGGGTAGCAGCTGTGACATGACGGAGGACCGTTTTCGCCGCCATCTTGCGAACGGGGTCTGTTGTAGCCACCATTACACGGGCGGGTTGCACGGCCGGTGTTACCGCGATGTCGCATTCCTCATCCGCGACACCCACAGTAAAAGATGAGCCAACACACAATAAAGCAAAGTCCATGAAAGCAGCGAGAGATGAGCGTGGACCCTTGCATCTCAGTCTCGCCTTTAACAGTTCAATCAGACCATCACAGAAGATTTTGATTAATATACAGTCCGGGAGATCTGAATGATTTGAAATGGCCAGGAATTCATGGATATGTCGCTCTAATGAACGCGGTCCTTGTTTTAATCTGAATAAAATCCTTGTAGTGTCCATACCTGTACTGTGTCCGTGTGTAAAGCTGCTGGATCCTGTTGTGACGGAGTATTCTGTAACGGGGGGAGAGAGATGAGAGGCGAGCAGATCCAAATGCAGGCTTTTATTTATAGGACGAGACAAAGACATGGTTGAACAGGCAGGGTCAGAACAACAGCAGACAGGTGTAACAAAGGCAAAACGTGGGAATAGTCTGTGTAGCAGGCGTGGGTCAATCCGTGGCGAACGTAATCCAGGAGGGAAAGGGAGGGGATAATCCGTAAAACGAGCGTACAGTCCAAAAGGCAGGCGGCGAGACAGATGAGATGAAATGGCCAGGTAAGAAAACTAAACACAGGGAAATAGGGAACTTGGGACCTCAGGAACTAGGGAACGCGAAACAACAATGCAAATAACCACAATGATAATCAGAATACTCCTTAAGTTACAGAGGGAAAGTCCGGGGCTTTTATAGCGCGCCTGATTGGCAACAGGTGCTGACTCAATCAGCACGATGGATGATGGGAGTAGTAGTCCGGGGTGCAATGCAACAGTGCACAGTGAAATGATGGAGCGAGAGCGACATCTGGTGGTGAGTGGACCGAAGGTCACCGACCAGATTCATGACGGTGACATAGCTACCCCTCAATGTAAACAGTCTGCAAAGTTGTTAATTGTCTCTCAAAAGATAGAGTCGACTCAGAACCGCCTTAGCGAGTCATAATATTTTTCAATTATCTGCCTGTTACTGAAATACTTCACAATGTAACACATTTGCATAATCCCCACTTGCTTGCGAAATACCTGCCCACAAATGTTTCCATTAGCATCATGTCGGGAAGATTCTGTGTTCTGTGCTGTTAGCATCTTTGTTTACAAGTAACCCTCCAGAGCAAAATTTTACCATTAATTTTGGTAAAAGGCATTTTGTTTCTGACATGCATTGTATACGGAAGGACCAATGGCAACAGACTTGGCCAGCTGAGCAATCAGAGCAGAGTAGGCTAATGGAAGGGAGGAATTTACAGACCTTGACCTCAGAACTGCTTCGAACGAATCGTTTTGAAATCTTTGAAAATTTGCTCTCATAATACATGTATATTCTGAGAAAATCACAATGTTTTCTGACCTTAGATGCATTTAAACCTGTTGTAGGGGACTCCAATGCAATATTAGGACACTTTAAAATACCACATGACCTGCTCTTTAACATAAATTCTCAAATTCAAATCAGCTAACTCTGAAGTTATGCTACTCTTTTACCTTTGTATAAACTGATCTGAATTGAGAGAGTGAAGAGTGTGTCATTGTTCTCTACAGGTTGAGATGTTGTGGTGTCACAGCTGAAGGTTGTGCTGATTTGGCTTCAGCTCTAAGATCAAACCCTTCACACCTGAGACAACTGGATCTGTCTGAGAATAAACTAGGAGAATCAGTGAATCTGCTCTCTGATGTACTACAAAATCCTTACTGTACACTGGACAAACTGTGGTAAGATTGTATATGACACACTGTAAAGTATTTGTGAAGTGAAGAACAAATCACCCAAAAAACACGACAAGTCAGAGAAAATCTAAAAATAAGGTATCTTTTGTGAGTGGAATACTACTGATTGGATGAGACAACTGTCAGTCAAGATACAGAAAGTAAAACATTGTGTGACTTTGTTTCTTGTACATGTGTGGACTTCTCTGTTCATGTTAAACCTGTTTTTGTTTTTCATTAGAAAAACCTTTAAATGGATTGTCTGTATACACCAAGTACAACCCAAATTTCAGAAATGTTGGGACATTTTTTTTTTTTTTTGAATAAAATGAAAACTAAAAGACATGAGCCAATATTTTATTCACAATAGAATATAGAGAATATAACAAATGTTTGAACACAGAAATCTTTACATTTTAATCCACTAAATGAGCTCATTTCAATTTGTATGCCTGCTACAGGTCTCAAAAAAGTTGGCATGGGGGCAACAAAGGGCTGAAAAAGCAATACATTTTTAAATGATTCAGCTGGGAGACAGGTCTATTAATTAAGAGAATAATTTAATACAGTTAAATACCATTTTCAACATATGTTGAAGTAGATTCATCTCTTGTTTTCTTTGAGAGAATCTGCGCCATTAGAAAGCTCTGTCAGATTTTTTTAAATTTAAAGATATTAATATGCACTAAAATCCTGATTCATAATCACAACATTGTCTGATGTTGTGCTGTGATTTCGACTATACTTGCATGTAAAATAGAGTTAAAAGCAGCAGAATATCTATTTTAGATATTCATAACATCTATCTGTTTGTAAGCGCTGCTCCTCTCTGGCGCTGCAGATCAAGAGAGAGAAAGCCCAAGAGAAGTGTGTGCACCATTAAAACAAAACAGGGGTGTCAAACTCAGTTCCTGGAGGGCCACAGCCCTGCAGAGTTTTGTTCCAACCTTGCTTCAACACACATACTTTGCAGTTTTCAATTAAGCCTGAAGGACTTGATTAGTTGGATAAGGTGTGTTTAATTAGGGTTGCATCTAAACTCTGCAGGGCTGTGGCCCTCCAGGACTGGAGTTTGACACCCCTGCCCTAGATCTTGTTTTGTTGCATGGTATTTCAATTTGTGAACTTGAAATCCTTGAACTATGTTTTTCTGATCATATGCCTGTTATATTTAATTGCTTGCTTCCTAATGAGGTTTCAAAGATGAGGAGGTTACCACAGCAGACTCGTTTTTTCAGCTCTTCATGTAGTGATGACTTTTCTGTGCTTTTTGAGGAGGCTTGTCTTATGTATAATCTTGATTTCCCCCTCAAACTTCCTAAATGTAGATTAACATATCATGTTGTTAAACTTAATCTGTAATGACATTTTAAATTCTGTGGCTCCTTTGAGAAAAAAAAAGACAAAAAATTAAATCTGAACCCTGGTTAAATAGCACCACTCAAGAACTTAGACGTGCATGTCGTAGAGCTGAACGGAAGTGAAAAAGAGAGAAATTACAAGTATCTTTTGAAATAATATGAGAGTCATTAATCAGGTATCAAAAATCTGTTAAAGCTGCTAAATGTCAATATTTTTCAGATATTATAGCTATGAACTAAAAATCTCAAACCCTTTTTACTATTTTGGATTAGCAGTTAAAACCTACGACATGTTCGCAAGACATCATTCCCACACGGTTCTTGCTCCAGGTTTTCTATGTTATAGAATTACAAATTACCAAGTATTTTGGCTATTGTAATGAAGGGTCGGCAAAGTTGGGATCCATTTGCAGCATTTTAATAGAATAAACACAGTGAAACAGACAAGGTCGATAAACAGCGAACAGGTATATCAGAGGCGAGACAAAGGCAGAGTAATAAGACAGGTGAGTGGTCAGGGCAGGCTGCAGGCTGAATAAACAATAGTCCAAAAAACAGAGCAAAGGGTCAAAAGGCAGGCAGAGTAGAATCGTAGTCGAGAGAAACAGTCCTGGGGTCAATACACAGTAATCCAACAGAGTAAATAAAGAACGCTTAGAAATGTCAGCCGGGGCAAAACAAGACTTCGCAAAGGGTGTAAGGAAACCGGAAGTTTATATCGGACGGGAACAGGAAATGATTGTTCGTGAGGGCAGAGCCTGGTACGGGGTTATGGGAAATAGAGATCGTGAATGGTAGAGTCAATCCTCAGGAGATGGTGACCTCTGGTGGCGATTGGGGGAAACCACAGAGGCCAAATTCGTTACAGAGCTCCATCCCTGCGAACGGCTCCTGACGCGAGCAAGCTGGCGGTGCCGAGGTCTTCCACGAGGATGAGGGGCCGGCCTTTCCGGATGGGTTGAGTGGAAGTCAGTAATAAGAGTTGGGTCCAGAATGTCCTTAACGTTGACCCACGACCTCTCCTCCAGACTGTACCCCTCCCAGTCCACAAGGTATTGCAGGATACCGCACCGGCGCCGGGAGTCAAGGAGCTCATGGACCCGATAAGCCTCCTTGCCGTCAATGATCAAAGGAGGGGGACTCTGGATCCGAGCCTTGTCTAGGTCGTCCACCCCTCTCGGAGCACCAGCGGCCTTGAGCAGGGAGACATGAAAGGTGGGTGAGATACGATATTGGGAAGGTAGAGCCAAACGTTAAAAAACAGGAGTTAACAGGGAGTTCTGTGCATATTCAGCCCAAAAAAGAACATGAGGCATGACATGAGGCTAATCTTGACACTGAAGGATTTGAAAAAAGCTGACCAGAGATGGGAGGTGAACTGGCGGAATTATTCTGAAAAGTTAAGGAACCAATTGCATTCCAGTGACTCTGCATCAGTGTGGAAAGGTCTGAAAGACATCACCAACTATAAGACACCATACCCCAGCACTGTGGAGAATTAGCAACTGGCAGACAATCTGAATGAGTTCTATTGCAGGTTTGAAAAAACACCATTATCACCTCCAACAACCCCTTCTCCCCACCTCCTGCACTTCAGGTCAGTGAAGATGATGTGCACCAGGTCTTCAGAAAGAACAGAAGAAGAAAGGCAACAGGACCAGACGGTGTGACACCAGCCTCTCTGAAAACCTGCGCTGACCAGCTGGCCCCCATCTTTTTTACAGATCTTCAGTAGATCTCTGAAGTTGTGTGAAGCCCCTTCCTGCTTCAAACGCGTCCCCATCATCCTCGCTCCAAAAAACCCAAGATAACAGGACTTAACGATTACAGACCTGTGACACTAATGTCTGTTGTCATTAAGTCATTCGAAAAACTGGTTCTGGCTCATCTGAAGGACATCACTGGACCCTTACTAGACCCTCTGGAGTTTGCCTACCGAGCAAAAAGGTCTGTGGATATTGCCAATCAGTATGGGCCTGCACTTCATCCTGCAGCATCTGGATAAATCAGGGACTTATGAGAGGATCCTGTTTATGGACTTCAGTTTGGTCTTAGACACTATTATCCCAAACCTCCTCCTGCCCAAACTAATTCAACTATCCGTGCCCACCTCTGTCTGTCAGTGGATCACCACCTTCCTGACAGACAGGCAACAGCTAGTGAGGCTTGGAAAATTCTCATCCAGCACCCATACAATCAGCACTGGCGCCCCTTAGGGTTGTGTCCTCTCCACACTGCTCTTCTACACCAATGACTGCACCTCTAAAGACCCTTCTGTCAAGTTTCTGAAGTTTGCAAATGACACCACACTTATCGGCCTCATTCAGGAAGGTGATGAGTCTGCTTACAGACAAGAGGTTGAGCAGTTGGCTGTCTGGTGCAGTCAAAACAACCTGGAGTTCAACACGCTTACAACACTGGAGATGATCATAGACTTCAGGAGGAACCCCCCTGCTCTCCTCCCACTCACTATCATGGACAGCACTGTAGAAACAGTGGAGTCATTCAGGTTCTTTGGCAACACCATCTCAGGACCAAAAGTGGGACATTCACATAGACTCCATTGTGAAAAATGCACAACAGAGGCTGCACTTCCTTCACCAACTGAGGAAGTTCAACCTGCCACAGGAGCTGCTGAAACAGTTCTGTTTCACCATCAGTGAATCTGTTCTCTGCACTTCAGTTACCGTCTGGTTTAGCTCAGCTACCAAAACTGACCCTCGAAGACTATGTCAGATAGTCTGGATTGCTGAGCGAACCATTGGTACAACCCTCCCTACTCTTCAAGACCTGTACTTATCCAGAGTGAGCAAAAGGGCTAGCAAAATCACTGTGGAGCCCTCACATCCTGCATACTCCCTCTTTGAACTATTGCCATCTGGTCGATGCTACAGAACACTTAGCACCAGAACGGCCAGGCACAGAAACAGTTTCTTCCTCCAGGCAATCCATCTCATGAACACTTGATAACAAACATGGACACACAACACTATTATACATTCATTTATTCAGTTATTTAACACACATACTTATTTAAAAATTTATTTACAAATTTGCATCTAAAATACCTGTACATAGTGAATTTTTCTTTTTGTATATTGTGTCTTTGCTGCTTTGCACGATTTTGTATATTTCTTTATCGTTCTTTTTATTATCTGTGTCTTGTCTTGTCACTGTCATTTTGTTGCACTGTGGAGCTTGTGTCACTAAAACAAATTCCTCGTATGTGTAAACATACCTGGCAATAAAGCTCATTCTGATTCTGATAAACTCATGCAGAAACGTGTGCATTGTTGCTAGGAGATGCGTGACAAAAGAAAACAACATGTTTTAAATTTACTTAAATATACAAGCATGTTTGATATCCTCTTACTGGATGGAATCAAAGTCTGAAGCTAAAAAAATCACAGTCTGTGACTATCATACACTATGCGATTTTCTATTACATCTATCGACTCTAATCTGCAGACAGGCTCTGAAATTCGGCAACTAGCATCAACTTCTCCAGACTGTAAATCAGCGGAAAATCACATTACAGTATAAAATCAAATAACAGTATAAAAGTCAGCTTTACAATAAATAGCCTGATTAAACAGATTTATTTATTCTACATAAGACAGATGTCACACCCCTGTGGACTGCTTAGTTTGGTTTCTCCCTCTTGTGTCCTTATTTGGTCGTTCCTGTTTCCTGTCCTCATTTAGTCATCATTAGTTTTCCTTGTATCACCTGTTGCTTAATTATGTTCATCGTTATCACCTGTCTTTATAAGTTGCTTTCTGTTCAGTGTTTGGTTTCCGGTCACGTCAATATGTCAATGTATGCGTGCTTTTACCCTCCTCCTGTGGATTTACCGGTTTTGGAATTACCTGTGGAATATAATAAAGACTTTATCTTTGACCTTCGTCTTTGTTCGCCCCTTCCTCGCACGATATGTGACAAGACCGGACCAATCAAAATGACGGCTGAGGGAGCGCTTTGGGGTTTGCGGCAAAGCGGTCAGAGGTTGGAACGGTATGTGGAGGAATTCCTCGAGCTTGCCAACCAGCTGAGCTGGCACGATGCAGCTCTAAGTGCGTGTTTTCAGCTGAGGTTAGACAACGAGAATATCCATTGCAATCTTCCCGTGTGTGAGTATCCCCTGATTGAACTGATAAATCTTGTCCTTTATTTAAATGGTTCTAATTTCGAAGACGAAGAAATAAAGGAAGACTCCAAGTCTCATCGTCCAGCCCCCTCTGGAACGTGCCGCGTCATGCCAGTTCATGCCTCGCTGAGAACCCACACATACTGCACCAAAGGCTCAGACCGCCTGTCCAGCCCCGAACATCCCCACATCCTCCAAAGCTCCATCTGCTTCCTCAGCCCGGAACCGCCGGCCGCGGCCCGCTCAAGATCTCCGGCCGCGGCTTGCTCAAAGCCGCCACCCACCGCCCGCCGTCCAGCGCTCAAACCCGCCGGCTGCCGCTCACTCAGGACTGCTGGCTGCCACCCAGCGCTCAAGCCCACCGGCCTCTCATGTGGCAAGCCACATTCATAATGAGGACATTTTGGACCTGGTGCTCCCCATGGGGTTTGATGCCCCTATCCTCTCTCCTTCTCCTTCGTCTCCACTGGTCCCATCCAGCCCTCCTACGTCTCTGCTGGTCCCGTTCAGCCTACCAGAGCGCCGTCCAGAGCCCTCTCCTCCAGAATATAATAAAGACTTTATCCTTGACCTTCGTCTTCGTTCGCTCCTTCCTCGCACGATTCGTGACAATAGATAATTTGGTTCAAAATACTGACCCGATAGCCTTGAGGGCAGTGCGCAGACACATAGTGCCGCTGCACTTCGGGAGTCCCAGGTTGAGGTCCTGGCTTGCGTACCTTTCCTAAAAAAAATAAAATAAAATACTGACACTGCAATAAACAAATTTTATTTATCTTTTTAAATAAGGGTGTTAAGCTTCTCTGTGCTGGACTGGAGAATCCTCAATGTAAACTGGATATATTGTGGTAAGATCATTTCTCTGACAGTCACATGCCTTTGTCATAAATTATAAATTATAAGACTAAAGATTGTAAAATAAATGTTTAGTAAATCTCAGCACAAATGACAAACATTTACTGGAGCTTCAGTTGCTTCTGCTAGTTTCCTCTTAAAATCCTCTTTCCTCTGAAATCCTGTGAGCTCATTGTGTACTCACAGATGTCATAAAGATTTAACCTGAATGTTCAGATGCTAATGTGTGATTTAGTGATTTCTGTTCAGTTTATAAGCTGCCAAACCATGACATGATGTGTTTGATCACAAGAGTTAATAAATGAGATATAATAGAGAACACATGGCTCCTATGAATGTCTTCCTGTAGGTGTTTATTAGCGGTACAAATGACTGTTTCTCCAGACAGGTCTGTCCTCCTATCACTATGAAACAATATCTCCCATTTAGCTTTGTGTGTCTGTTCAGCCCTGAAGCACATGACGGTTTCAAACAACACCACTGAGCATCAACATGCACACATCTCATTCTATCAGCAGCAGTATGTGGCAATGCTTGTCATTATATCTCCTCTCCTGCTCTGAGACCAGAGTCAATAACAAACTACAGACTCTTCAGCTACAATTCACATTGTGTCATTGTTCTTTACAGGTTGAGTTATTGTGGTGTCACAGATGAAGGTTGTGCTGCTCTGGCTTCAGCTCTGAGATCAAACCCCTCACACCTGAGACAACTGAATCTGATTGGGAATAAACTAGGAAAATCAGGAGTGAAGTTACTAGTTGACCTAGAAGATGATTCACATTATAAACTGGAGACATTATACTATTGTGAGTATATTATTATTTAAATCTTTTAAAATTGCCAAAGGTTAGTAACAGGCTTCATATGCATGTAAATGGAAAATATAAGATAATAATTGGGCTCCACTTTAGTCTCTGTACTTTAAACTGTGTTTAATTATGTGATGATCTATAAATATATTAATATTTTCATCTCTTCCATTGTCTCTGTGTGCAAATGATAAAGAGAGAGATCATTCACTGTTGTTAATCTATGATCAGTTGTTTATTTGTATCTCTGGCTGTAATACTGTTT
>VONZ01002750.1:0-38881 GCA_012976165.1 Labeo catla | reverse complement strand
TGGTCCGATCGACTTGAAAATTGGTATGCAGTGTCTTAGTCCAATGCGGCATAAGGGTCTATAAGGACATTGGCGTATCTCAAAAAACATGGCCGCAATCGACCAATGAAATTTGAGCACCTATTAGACAAGGTTAACGGAGGCCGATCGGAACGAAACTCACTGGGCATGTTTGACTCATGGCCCTAAAGGTCTGTAAGAATTTTGAAACAAATCGGCCACTAGTTGGCGCTAACAAGTTTTATGGCTCTGTAATCACGTGGTGTTTCACACATCCACACAATATGCATATCATTTGATAGATCTCCTCATGATGAACAACTTTGTTTCAAGAACCATTGCTGTCAATCAAACCGTTCATTAATTATTCAATAATATGTCAAAAACCTACTTTTGCGAACTAGTCCTAGGTTTTTCACTCAATCTCGATCAAACCACTGCAGTCATATTCTCTGGACTCTCTAGATCAATAATTATCAAAAAAATGTTGAATTTTGTCCTTCGGTTAGCTGTAATAGGGCCATTTACAATAGGGGCGTGGCCACATATACCCAAAAGCTTATAAAACCAAAACGAAAACTCAAAACGTTATGAAAATTGGACAAAACATGTGTCAGATGATTCTTAACAAGCATGCAAAGTTTCATGGAGATCGGAGCATAGGTGGCGCAATAACAGTTAAAAAGGCTTTAAAAACAAGATTTCTATGGTAAATGGCTTCAAATTGTTAAAAAATGCTCATCTATTCACACAAACACTACATCTTACACTTACATCTGTATGATATATCCCCTCATTCTGAACAACTTTGCATACCACCTCAAAGGCCTTAAATGCTCGAACCCCGGTAATTGCTGCTTGCAGCTATATTTAGGGGTTCGAGCGCGTAGCGCTGAAACCCTATTGTAATTGTTAGGATTTTTTTTATTATTATTATTATTATTATTATTATTCTTCCCTAGAACTGATCGTGCAGCCCAAACCGTAAGGCCTAGAGAGCTGAAACTTGGTCAGAAGGTAGTAGTCCCCCTCGCTACTCAGGCACAAAGAACCGGCCCAATCGGCCTAAAGGTGGCGCTACAGCGCAAAAAACTAACTTTTTTTACATTTTTGGCCCTAGCTCGTACATTTTTTATCGTAGACTCAAAAACTTTACATCGTTGCGATCCTTGGGTCAATACGCACAAAAGTGCACTGGCGCAGATTTTTCGTACGAAGCCCGGTTTTTCCGCAAAATGGCCGAATGTCCTAAACCTACTTTTGCGAACTAGTCCTAGGTTTTTCGCCCGATCGGAACCAAACCAGTGCAGAAATGTTCTCTGGACACTGAATATCAATAATTATCAAAAAAAAGTTGAAATTTTGACTCATCGTTGCGAAGGGGCCCCAAAAATTTTGTCAGGTGGAGGACCATTTTTACTAAAATGGCTATAACTCAGGAACCAAATGGCATATCGTTACGAAACTTGACACACTTATGTACAAGCTCAATCTTTGGTCAAATAAAAAAAATTGCACAGCTCTGCCACTTGGTGGCGCTAAAAGCCTGAAAAACAATAAAATGACTATAACTATGCAATCGTTAGTCCGATCTACCTGAAAATTGGTATGCAGTGTCTCTGTCCAATGTGCCATAAGGGTCTATGAGGACATTGGCGTATCTCAAAAAACATGGCTGCCATCGGCCAATGAAGTTTGAGCACCCATTAGACAAGGTTAACGAAGGTCAATCGGAATGAAACTCACTGGGCATGTTCGACTCATGGCCCTAAAGGTCTGTAAGAATTTTGAAAGAAATCGGCCACTAGTTGGCGCTAACGACTTTTTTGCCACTCTAACATGCCTCACTCGCGTGGCGTTTCACACATCCACACAATATGCATATCATTTGATAGATCTCCACATGCTGAGCAACTTTGCCTCAAGAACCATTGCTGTCAATCAAATCATTCAATAATTATTCACAAATATGTGAAAACCCTACTTTTGCGAACTAGTCCTAGGTTTTTCGCTCAATCTCGATCAAACCACTGCAGCGCAGTTCTCCAGACTCTCTAGATCAATAATTATCAAAAAAATGTGGAATTTTGTCCTTTGGGTAGCTATAACGGGGTCATTTAGAAAAGGGGCGTGGCCACATATACCAAAAAGCCTATCAAACCTAAACAAAAACTCAAAACTTTACAAAAGTTGGAGAAAACATGTGTCAGATGACTCTTAACAAGCATGTAAAATTTCATGGAGATGTGACCATAGGTGGCGCTATGACAGTTAAAAAGGCTTCAACAACACGAAATTTCAAAAGTAAATTGCCTTAAATTGCTATAACATGCTCATATAATCACAGAAACACTAGAACTTCATACCATATGATAGATCTTCTCATGCTGAGCAACTTTGCCTCAAGAACCATTGCTGTCAATCAAGTCGTTTATTACATATTCACAAATATGTGAAAACCCCACTTTTGCGAACTAGTCCTAGGTTATTCACTCGATCTCGATCAAACCACTGCAGCACAGTTCTCCAGGCTCCCTAGATCAATAATTATGAAAAAAAAGTTAAACTTTTGACTCACAGTCGCAAAGGGGCGCCAAAACGTTCAAAAGAGGCGGGGCCACTTTTAGTAAAAAGGCTATAACTTTGGAACAGAATGCCATATCATCACCAAACTCAGAACACTTATGTAAAAGCTCAGCCTTTGGTCAAATCCAAAAAATTGCGGAGCTTGACCACTTGGGGGCGCTATAATAGAGAAAAAATATAAAATTGGCTATAACGTCGCAACCGTCAGTCCAATCAACCTGAAAAATGGTATGCAGTGTCTCTGTCCAATGTGCCATAAGGGTCTATGAGAACATTGGCGTATCTCAAAAAACATGGCCGCCATCGACCTATGAATTTTGAGAACCTATTAGACAAGGT
Source organism: Labeo catla (assembly GCA_012976165.1). Lineage (NCBI taxonomy): Eukaryota > Metazoa > Chordata > Actinopteri > Cypriniformes > Cyprinidae > Labeo > Labeo catla. Next base: position 35,956 of record VONZ01002750.1, on the reverse strand, counting down.
TAACTGAGGCCGATCGGAACAAAACTCACTGGGCATGTTCGACTCATGGTCCTAAAGGTCTGTAAGAACTTTAAAAGAAATCGGCCACTAGTTGGCGCTAACGAATTTCTTGCCTCTGTAATCACGTGGTGTTTCACACATCCACACAATATGCATATCACTTGATAGATCTCCTCATGATGAACAACTTTGCCTCAAGAACCATTGCTGTCAATCAAACCGTTCATTAATTATTCACAAATATGTGAAAAACCTACTTTTGCGAACTAGTCCTAGGTTTTTCACTCAATCTCGATCAAACCACTGCAGTAATGTTCTCTGGACTCTCTAGATCAATAATTATCAAAAACATGTTGAATTTTGTCCTTTGGTTAGCTATAACGGGGTCATTTACAAAAGGGGAGTGGCCACATATATCCAAAAGCCTATAAAACCTAAACAAAAACTCAAAACGTTATGAAAATTGGAGCAATCATGTGTCAGATGATTCTTAACAAGCATGCAAAGTTTCATGGAGATCGGAGCATAGGTGGCGCTATAACAGTTAAAAAGGCTTTAAAAACAAGATTTCTATGGTAAATGGCCTCAAATTGTTAAAAATGCTCATCTATTCACACAAACACTAGATCTTACACTTCTGTCTGTATGATATATCACCTCATTCTGAACAAATTTGCATACCACCTCAAAGGCCTTAAATGCTCGAACCCCGGTAATTGCTGCTTGCAGCTATATTATCTATTTGTAATTGATAGGATAATTTTTTTTTTCCCCTAAAACTGAATGGGCAGCCCAAACCGTAAGGCCTAGAGACTTGAAACTTGGCCAGAAGGTAGAGCTCCCTGTGGGGACATTCTGACAAAGACTGAGCCTAATCGGCCTAAAGGTGGCGCTACAGCGCAAAAAACTAAAATTTATCAGTTTATTGGCCTAAGCTCGTAAACCGTTTGTCGTAGACTCAAAAACTTTACATCGTTGCGTTCCTTGGGTCAGCCCGAACAAAAGTGGAGTGTGAAATTTTTGAGCTGCGACGCACGGTTGACCCCGAAAAATGGACGTGAATCCGAAACCTACTTTTGCGAACTAGTCCTAGGTTTTTCACCCAATCGGAACCAAACCAGTGCAGAAATATTCTCTGGACACTGAATATCAATAATTATCAAAAAAAAGTTGAACTTTTCACTCACGGTCACAAAGGGCCACCAAAACGTTCCAAAGTGACGGGGCCACTTTTACTAAAATGGCTATAACTTTTGAAAGGAATGAGATATCTTCACCAAACTTGGTACACATATGTAGAAGCTTAATCTTTGGTCAAATCAAAAAAATTGCGGAGCTTGACCACTTGGTGGCGCTATAAAACTGAAAAAACATATTATTGGCTATGAATACACCGCCGTTAGTCCGATTGACTTGAAAATTGGTATGCAGTCTCTTGGACCAAAGGGGCACAAGTGTCTATGAGGGCATTGGCGTATCTCAAAAAACATGACCGCCATTGGCCAATGAAGTTTGAGCACCTATTTGACAAGGTTAACAGAGGTCGATTGGAACAAAACTCGGTGGGCATGTTCGACTCATGGCCCTAAAGGTCTGTAAGAATTTTGAAAGAAATCGGCCACTAGTTGGCGCTAACAAGTTTTTTGCCTCTGTACACACATGGTGTTCCACACATCTACACAATATGCACATCATTTGATAGATCTCCTCATGCTCAGCAACTTTGCCTCAAGAACCATTGCTGTCAATCAAACCTTTCATTAATTATTCACAAATATGTTAAAAACCTACTTTTGCGAACTAGTCCTAGGTTTTTTGCTCAGTCTCGATCAAACCACTGTAGCGCAGTTCTCCAGACTCTCTAGATCAATAATTATCAAAAAAATGTGAAATTTTGTCATTTGGTTAGCCATAACAGGGTCATTTAGAAAAGGGGCGTGGCCAAAAATACCCAAAAGCTTATAAAACCTAAACAAAAACTCAAAACTTTACGAAACGTGGGGAGAACATGTGACAGATGACTCTTAATAAGCATGCAAAGTTTCGTGAAGATCGGACCATAGGTGGCGCTATAACAGTTAAAAAGGCTTCAAAAACACAAGCTGTGTATGGTAAATGGCTTCTAACGGCTAAATATATGCACTTATATTTACACAAACACTAGATCTTTATATCATTTGATAGATCTCCTCATGATGAACAACTTTGTTTCAAGAACCATTGCTGTCATTCAAGTCGTTCATTAAATATTCACAAATATGTGAAAAACGTACTTTTGCGAACTAGTCCTAGGTTTTTTGCTCAATCTCGATCAAACCATTGCAGTAATATTCTCTGGACACTCTAGATCAATAATTATCAAAAAAATGTTGAATTTTGTCCTTCGGTTAGATGTAATCGGGGTATTTAAAATAGGGCGGGGCCACATATACCCAAAAGCTTATAAAACCAAAACGAAAACTCAAAATGTTACGAAAATTGGAGAAAACCTTTGTCAGATGATTCTTAACAAGCATGCAAAGCTTCATGGAGATCAGAGCATAGGTGGCGCAATAACAGTTAAAAATGCTTTCAAAACATGGTAAATGGCCTCAAATTGTTAAAAAAATGCTCATCTTTTCACACAAACACTAGATCTTACACTTACATCTGTATGATATATCCCCTCATTCTGAACAACTTTGTATACCACCTAAAAGGCCTTATATGCTCGAACACCGGTAATTGCTGCTTGCAGCTATATTTAGGGGTTCGAGCGCGTAGCGCTGAAACCCTATTGTAATTGTTAGGATTTTTTTTATTAGGGGTTCGAGTGCGTAGCACTGAAACCCTATTGTTATTGTCAGGATTTTTTTTATTATTATTTTTCTCCGCTAAAACTGATCGTGCAGACCAAACCGTAAGGCCTAGAGAGCTGAAACTTGGCCAGAAGGTAGAGCTCCCCGTGGGGATGTTCTGACAAAGTCTCGCCCAAATCGGCCTAAAGGTGGCGCTACAGCGCAAAAAACTAACTTTTTTTACATTTTTGGCCCTAGCTCGTACAATTTTTGTCGTAGACTCAAAAACTTTACATCGTTGCAATCCTTGGGTCAATACGCACAAAAGTGCACTGGCGCAGATTTTTCGTACGAAGCCCGGTTTTTCCGCAAAATGGCCGAATGTCCGAAACCTACTTTTGCGAACTAGTCCTAGGTTTTTCGCCCGATTGGAACCAAACCAGTGCAGAAATGTTCTCTGGACACTGAATATCAATAATTATCAAAAAAAAGTTGAAATTTTGACTCATCGTTGCGAAGGGGCCCCAAAAAGTTTGTCAGGTGGAGGACCATTTTTACTAAAATGGCTATAACTCATGAACCAAATGAGATATCTTCACCAAACTCGGTACACATGTGTATAAGCTCAATCTTTGGTCAAATCAAAAAAATTGTACAGTTCTACAACTTGGTGGCGCTATAAGCCTGAAAAAACATAAAAATGACTATAACTATGCAATCGTTTGTCCGATCGACCTGAAAATTGGTATGCAGTGTCTCTGTCCAATGTGCCATAAGGGTCTATAAGGACATTGGCGTATCTTAAAAAACATGGCCGCCATTGGCCAATGAAGTTTAAGCACCTATTAGACAAGGTTAACGAAGGTCAATCAGAATGAAACTCACTGGGCATGTTTGACTCATGGCCCTAAAGGTCTGTAAGAATTTTAAAAGAAATCAGCCACTAGTTGGCGCTAACGAGTTTTATGGCTCTGTAATCACGTGGTGTTTGACACATCCACACAATATGCATATCATCTGATAGATCTCCTCATGATGAACAACTTTGCCTCAAGAACCATTGCTGTCAATCAAATCGTTCATTAAATATTCACAAATATGTTAAAAACCTACTTTTGCAAACTAGTCCTAGGTTTTTCGCTCAATCTCAATCAAACCACTGCAGTAATATTCTCTGGACTCTCTAGATCAATAATTATCAAAAAAATGTTGAATTTTGTCTTTTGGTTAGCTATAACGGGGTCATTTACAAAAGGGGTGTGGCCACACATACCCAAAAGCCTATAAAACCTAAATGAAAATTTAAAACTTTACAAAAATTGGTGAGAACATGTTACAGGTGACTCTTAATAAGCATGCAAAGTTTCGTGAAGATTGGACAATAGGTGGCGCTATAACAGTTAAAAAGGCTTCAAAAACATAAACTGTGTATGGTAAATGGATTTAAATGGCTAAATAAATGCTCATATATTCACACAAACACTAGATCTTCATATCATTTGATAGATCTCCTAATGATGAACAACTTTGCCTCAAGAACCATTGCTGTCATTCAAGTCGTTCATTATATATTCACAAATATGTTAAAAACATACTTTTGCAAACTACTCCTAGGTTTTTCGCTCAATCTTGATCAAACCACTGTAGTAATATTCTCTGGACTCCCTAGATCAATAATTATCAAAAAAAAGTTAAACTTTTGACTCACGGTCGCAAAGGGGCACCAAAACGTTCATAAGAGGCGGGGCCACTTTTAGAAAAATGGCTATAACTTTGGAACAGAATGACATATCATCACCAAACTCAGAACACCTATGTAAAAGCTCAGCCTTTGGTGAAATCCAAAAAATTGCGGAGCTTGACCACTTGGTGGCGCTATAATAGAGAAGAAACATAAAAATGGCTATAACTTCGCAACCGTCAGTCCAATCGACCTGAAAATTGGTATGCAGTGTCTCTATCCAATGTGCCATAAGGGTCTATGAGAACATTTGCGTATCTCAAAAAACATGGCCGCCATCGACCAATGAATTTTGAGCACCTATTAGACAAGGTTAACGGAGGCCGATCGGAACGAAACTCACTGGGCATGTTCGACTCATGGCCCTAAAGGTCTGTAAGAATTTTGAAAGAAATCGGCCACTAGTTGGCGCTAACGAGTTTTATGGCTCTGTAATCACGTGGTGTTTCACACATCCACACAATATGCATATCATTGGATAGATCTCCTCATGATGAACAACTTTGCCTCAAGAACCATTGCTGTCAATCAAACCGTTCATTAATTATTCACAAATATGTGAAAAACCTACTTTTGCGAACTAGTCCTAGGTTTTTCACTCAATCTCGATCAAACCACTGCAGCACAGTTCTCCAGACTCTCTAGATCAATAATTATCAAAAAAATGTTGAATTTTGTCCTTTGGTTAGCTATAACGGGGTCATTTAGAAAAGGGGCGTGGCCACACATATCCAAAAGCCTATAAAACCTAAACAAAAACTCAAAACTTTACAAAAGTTGGAGAAAACATGTGTCACATGACTCTTAACAAGCATGCAACGTTCCGTGAACATCAGACCATAGGTGGCGCTATAACAGTTAAAAAGGCTTCAAAAACACAAGCTGTGTATGCTAAATGGCTTCAAATGGCTAAATAAATGCTAGTATATTCACATAAACACTAGATCTTCATATCATTTGATAGATCTCCTTATGATGAACAACTTTGCTTCAAGAACCATTGCTGTCATTCAAGTCGTTCATTAAATACTCACAAATATGTGAAAAACCTACTTTTGTGAACTAGTCCTAGGTTTTTCGCTCAATCTTGAGCAGACCACTGCAGCACAATTCTCTGGACTCTCTAGATCAATAATTATCAAAAAAATGTTGAATTTTGTCCTTCGGTTAGCTATAACGGGGTCATTTACAACAGGGGCGTGGCCACATATACCCAAAAGCCTATCAAAACTAAACAAAAACTCAAAACTTTACGAAAATTGGTGAAAACATGTGTCAGATGATTCTTAACAAGCATGCAAAGTTTCATGGAGATCAGAGCATAGGTGGCGCTATAACAGTTAAAAAGGCTTTAAAAACAGGACTTCGATGGTAAATGGCCTCAAATTGTTAAAAAATGCTCATCTATTCACACAAACACTACATCTTACAGTTACATCTGTATGATATATCCCATCATTCTGAACAACTTTGCATACCACCTAAAAGGCCTTATATGCTCGAACCCCGGTAATTGCTGCTTGCAGCTATATTTAGGGGTTCGAGTGCGTAGCACTGAAACCCTATTGTAATTGTAAGGATTTTTTTTATTATTATTATTTTTCTCCGCTAAAACTGATCGTGCAGACCAAACCGTAAGGCCTAGAGACCTGAAATTTGGCCAGAACGTAGAGCTCCCCGATGAACGAATCTATCAAAGTCTCGCCGTAATCGGCCTAAAGGTGGCGCTACAGCGCAAAAAACTAACTTTTTTTACATTTTTGGCCATAGCTCGTACAATTTTTGTCGTAGGCTCAAAAACTTTACATCGTTGCAATCCTTGGGTCAAGGCGAACAAAAGTGCACTGGTGCAGATTTTTCGTACGAAGCCCGGTTTTTCCGCAAAATGGTGTTGTATCCGAAACCTACTCTTGCGAACTAGTCCTAGGTTTTTCGCCCGGTCGGAACCAAACCAGTGCAGAAATGTTGTCTGGACAGTGAATATCAATAATTATCAAAAAAATCTTAAATTTTGACTCATCATTGCGAAAGGGCCCCAAAAAGTTTGTAAGGGCGGGGGCCTTTTTTACTAAAATGGCTATAACTCATGAACCAAATGAGATATCTTCACCAAACTTGGTATACATATGTATAAGCTAAATCTTTGGTCAAATAAAAAAAATTGCACAGCTCTGCCACTTGGTGGCGCTGTAAGCCTGAAAAAACATAAAAATGACTATAACTATGCAATTGTTGGTCCGATCGACCTGAAAATTGGTATGCAGTGTCTCTGTCCAATGTGCCATAAGGGTCTATGAGGACATTGGCGTATCTCAAAAAACATGGCCGCCATTGGCCAATGAAGTTTGAGCACCTATTTGACAAGGTTAACGGAGGCCGATCAGAACGAAGCTCGGTGGGCATGTTCGACTCAAGGCCCTAAAGGTCTGTAAGAATTTTGAAAGAAATCGGCCACTAGTTGGCGCTAACGAGTTTTTTGACACTGTAACGTGCCTCACTCACGTGGTGTTTCACACATCCACACAATATGCATATCATTTAATAGATCTCCACATGCTGAGCAACTTTGCCTCAAGAACCATTGCTGTCAATCAAATCATTCATTAATTATTAACAAATATGTTAAAAACCTACTTTTGCGAACTAGTCCTAGGTTTTTCGCTCAATCTCAATCAAACCACTGCAGCGGAGTTCTCCAGACTCTCTATATCAATAATTATCAAAAACATGTTGAATTTTGTCCTTCGGTTAGCTATAACGGGGTCATTTAGAAAAGGGGCGTGGCCACATATACCCAAAAGCCTAAAAAACCTAAACAGAAACTCAAAACTTCCCAAAAGTTGGAGAAAACATGTGTCACATGACTCTTAAAAAGCATGTAAAATTTCATGGGGATCGGACCATAGGTGGCGCTATGACAGTTAAAATGGCTTTAACAACATGAAATTTCAAAAGTAAATTGCCTTAAATTGCTATACCATGCTCATATAATCACAAAAACACTAGAACTTCATACCATATGATAGATCTCCTCATGCTGAGCAACTTTGCCTCAAGAACCATTGCTGTCAATCAAGTCATTTATTACATATTCACAAATATGTGAAAAACCCACTTTTGCAAACTAGTCTTAGGTTATTCACTCGATTTCGATCAAACCACTGCAGCACAGTTCTCCAGACTCCCTAGATCAATAATTATCAAAAAAAAGTTTAACTTTTCACTCACAGTCGCAAAGGGGCGCCAAAACCTTCACAAGAGGCGGGGCCACTTTTAGTAAAAAGGCTATAACTTTGGAACAGAATGACATATCATCACCAAACTCAGAACACATATGTAAAACCTCAGCCTTTGGTCAAATCCAAAAAATTGCGGAGCTTGACCACTTGGTGGCGCTATAATAGAGAAAAAACATAAAAATGGCTATAACTTCTCTACTGTCAGTCCAATCAACCTGAAAATTGGTATGCAGTGTCTCTGTCCAATGTGCCATAAGGGTTTATGAGAACATTGGCGTATCTAAAAAAACATGGCCGCCATCGACCAACGAAGTTTGAGGTCCTATTAGACAAGGTTAACGAAGGTCAATCAGAACGAAACTCACTGGCCATGTTCGACTCATGGCTCTAAAGGTCTGTAGGAATTTTGAAAGAAATCGGCCACTAGTTGGCGCTAACGAGTTTTATGGCTCTGTAATCACGTGGTGTTTCACACATCCACACAATATGCATATCATTTGATAGATCTCCTCATGATGAACAACTTTGCCTCAAGAACCATTGCTGTCAATCAAATCGTTCATTAATTATTGACATATATGTGAAAAACCTACTTTTGCGAACTAGTCCTAGGTTTTTCACTCAATCTCGATCAAACCACTGCAGCGCACTTCTCCAGACTCTCTAGATCAATAATTATCAAAAAAATGTAGAATTTTGTCCTTTGGTTAGCTATAACGGGGTCATTTAGAAAAGGGGCGTGGTCACATATATCCAAAAGCCTATAAAACCTAAACAAAAACTCAAAACTTTACAAAAGTTGAAGAAAACATGTGTCAGATGACTCTTAAGAAGCATGCAAAGTTTCGTGAAGATCGGACCATATGTGGCGCTATAACAGTTAAAAAGGCTTCAAAAACACAAGCTGTGTATGGTAAATGGCAAATGACAAACTGTTCATTGCTTAAGTCTTTTAAAAACATATATTCATTTAAACAAAATTAAAAAAAAAACATTCAATAAACGAGACAGTGTCTCACTTCATTAAGACTTGTTTGACTATTGAAATCTCCTGAATGAATGATTCAATGACATACTTTTTTTTTAAACGGGCATTTGTCGCCACCTCCTGGCGGAAGAGGATAAGCGTTACAATAGATACACCTGTTAAAATACTTACGTTTTGATCGCTACTGTAGCCAATAAGTGTTTATACCCAAACTATAAACTTTTATCCCAGTACTTCTATTATTTAAATATATGTAACACCTAAATAATGATTATAATGTGGTTGAAAAGACTGTTTGTGTTGCGCTTTCTGCGTTCACATTTACTCCGACCTTCTGATTCATTAATATGGGCAGCGACAAAACCTGCTTCTCACGCTCCACTGACACTGGCGATGTGAAACAGTCCTAATAGACATAGATAACTCGTTGTCATTTAGGAATAAGATTGCGTGGGTGTTTGAATCGCCGCCTCAATATTTTAAGGATTAATAGTGCAGCTCTAATGTAAACATGGCAAAATGTTGTGGGAGGATACTGTCACGAGATCTTGTGAAATCCGACTGATCTCGTCACATCCCTACCATTTAGATAGCCACTTAATAATAAGATCATTATCTACTGTACCGGAGTCTATAAAACCTAAAAGAAAAGAAAATTTCACAAACCTAAGTCAAATCATCATCATATGATTCTAAACAAGCCTGCATTTTAAAGACATCAGGCAAAAAAAGGCAATGTAACAGTTATAAAGCTCAAAAACTATGCATCGCTCTTTAAAATGTCATGAAATTACAACTATAACCACTAGATGGCAGTAAAAGAACAATAATGCCTCATTGAAATGAACAGTGCTATTCACAGATTTTCCATTCATTTCAATTCATGCAAAGACTAAATCACTATATAACATTTCAAATCACATTTAGTCAAAGTTTAACACTTCATTTAAACACATATATCATATTTGACAATAATACAAGATTATGATTACAGTGAAACCTGAAAACTATATATAAAATCTTAAAAAGACTTGCACTAAACATTTTGTCACCTACCATTTAATACACAAATCTCTTACGTGCAACAAAATGTGTGTGTGTGTGTGTGTGTGTGTGTAGTAATGCTTAATGAACATCAATATAACAGTTTAACTATTTAATTTCTGTTTGTGAGTGTATTCTCCATCATGGATGTGTTTTATTGTGTTAGCCATATATTTTACATTGGACTACATCTTAAATCCCCACAACCTTTTATGATGCTAAACAGGCATGCAAAGTTTCATGAAGGTGGCACTATAACAGTTAAAACGGCTTCAAAAACAAAATTTCTATGGTAATTGGCCTCAACTTGCTAAAAACATGCAAATATATTCACACAACCACTAGATCTTCATATCATATGATATAGATGTCCTCATTCTGAACAACTTTGCCTCCAGGACCATTGCTGTCAATCCAACTATTCTTTAAATATGTTATATTATTTAAAAAAAAAACCTACTTTTGTAAACTAGTCCTAGGTTTTAAACTCAAAATACATAAAATCACTGTAGTAACATTCTCTGGACCCTCTAGATCAACAATTATCAAAAAAATGTTGAACATTTGCATTTAGTCAGTAAAAACAGCACCTCTTAATAATAAGATCATGATCTACTGTACCCAAAAATCTATAAATCCTAAAAGAAAACAAAATTTCACAAACCTAAGTAAAATCATTATCATATGATTCTGAAGAAGCATACAATTTTATCAACATAAGGCAAAAAAGGCAAATTTACAGTTAGAAACTTAAAACAATGCATCCTTTTTTTAAAACGCCATGAAATTGCAACTTTAACCACTAGATGGCAGTAGAAGCCCATTAATGCATCATTAAACAGACTACAACAGTGCATTTCATGGCTTGTTTTCAATTAATTTCAATTTATACATAAACTAAATCACTGTTACAACATTTCAAATCACATTTAGTCAAAGTTTACCACTTAAATTATACAGATATATCATATTTGACAATAATACAAGATTATGATTACAGCGAAACCTGAAAATGATATATAAAATCTTAAAGACAATATTTGCACTAAACATTTTGTCACCTACCATTTATTACACAAATCTTCAAGGTGCAACAAATTATGTCTGTGTGTGTAAAAGCAGTAATGCTCAATGAACATTAATATAACAGTTTAACTATTTAATTTCTGTGTTTGTGAGTGTATTCTCCATCATGGATGTGGTTTAGTGTGTGTTTAACCATATATTTTGCGTTGGACTACATCTTAAATCCACATAACCTTAAAGGCCTTATTTGCTCGAACCCCGGTAATTGCTGCTTGCAGCTATATTATCTATTTGTATTTGTTAGGATAATTTTTTTTTTCCCCTAAAACTAAATGGGCAGCCCAAACCGTAAGGCCTAGAGACTTGAAACTTGGCCAGAAGGTAGAGCTCCCTGTGGGGACATTCTGACAAAGACTGAGCCTAATCGGCCTAAAGGTGGCGCTACAGCACAAAAAACTAAAATTTATCAGTTTATTGGCCTAAGCTCGTAAACTGTTTGTCCTAGACTCAAAAACTTTACATCGTTGCGTTCCTTGGCTCAGCCCGAACAAAAGTGGAGTGCAAAATTTTTGAGCTGCGACGCACAGTTGACCCCGAAAAATGGACGTGAATCAGAAACCTACTTTTGCGAACTAGTCCTAGGTTTTTCACCCAATCTGAACCAAACCAGTGCAGAAATATTCTCTGGACACTGAATATCAATAATTATCAAAAAAAAAGTTGAACTTTTCACTCACGGTCACAAAGGGCCACCAAAATGTTCCAAAGTGACGGGGCCACTTTTACTAAAATGGCTATAACTTTTGAAAGGAATGAGATATCTTCACCAAATTTGGTACACATATGTATAAGCTTAATCTTTGGTCAAATCAAAAAACGTTTTCGGAGCTTGACCACTTGGTGGCGCTATAAACCTGAAAAAACATATTATTGGCTATAAATACACCGCCGTTAGTCCGATTGACTTGACAATTGGTATGCAGTCTCTTGGACCAAAGGGGCACAAGTGTCTATGAAGACATTGGCGTATCTCAAAAAACATGGCCGCCATTGGCCAATGAAGTTTGAGCACCTATTTGACAAGGTTAACGGAGGTCGATTGGAACGAAACTCACTGGGCATGTTCGACTCATGGCCCTAAAGGTCTGTAAGAATTTTGAAAGAAATCGGCCAATAGTTGTCGCTAACGAGATTTTTTGCCTCTGTACACACTTGGTGTTTCACATATCCACACAATATGCATATCATTTGATAGATCTCCTCATGATGAACAACTTTGCCTCAAGAACCATTGCTGTCAATCAAATCGTTCATTAATTATTCACAATTATGTGAAAAACCTACTTTTGCGAACTAGTCATAGGTTTTTTGCTCAATCTTGATCAGACCACTGCAGCACAATTCTCTGGACTCTCTAGATCAATAATTATCAAAAAAATGTGAAATTTTGTCATTTGGTTAGCCATAACGGGGTCATTTACAAAAGGGGCGTGGCCAAAAATACCCAAAAGCTTATAAACCCTAAACGAAAACTCAAAACTTTACAAAAATTGGTGAGAACATGTGACAGATGACTCTGAATAAGCATGCAAAGTTTTGTGAAGATCGGACCATAGGTGGAGCTATAACAGTTAAAAAGGCTTCAAAAACACAAGCTGTGTATGGTAAATGGCTTCAAACGGCTAAATATATGCACTTATATTTACACAAACACTAGATCTTCATATCATTTGATAGATGTCCTCATGATGAACAACTTTGCCTCAAAAACCATTGCTGTCAACCAAATCGCTCATTAAATATTCACAAATATGTGAAAAACCTACTTTTGCGAACTAGTTCTAGGTTTTTTGCTCAATCTCGATCAAACCATTGCAGTAATATTCTCTGGACAATCTAGATCAATAATTATCAAAAAAATGTTGAATTTTGTCCTTCGGTTAGCTGTAATAGGGTATTTACAATAGGGCGTGGCCACATATACCCAAAAGCTTATAAAACCAAAACAAAAACTCAAAACATATGTCAGATGATTCTTAACAAGCATGCAAAGTTTCATGCAGATCGGACTATAGGTGGCGCTATAACAGTTAAAAAGGCTTTAAAAATAAGATTTCTATGGTAAATGGCCTCAGATTGTTAAAAAATGCTCATCTATTCACACAAACACTAGATCTTACACTTACATCTGTATGATACATCCCCTCATTCTGAATAACTTTGCATACCACCTGAAAGGCCTTATATGCTCGAACCCCGATAATTGCTGCTTGCAGCTATATTTAGGGGTTCGAGTGCGTAGCACTGAAACCCTATTGTAATTGTAAGGATTTTTATTATTATTATTATTCTTCTCCGGTAAAACTGATCGTGCAGCCCAAACCGTAAGGCCTAGAGAGCTGAAACTTGGTCAGATCGTAGTAGTCTTGCTCGCTACTCAGATACAAAGTCTCGCCCAAATCGGCCTAAAGGTGGCGCTACAGCGCAAAAAACTAACTTTTTTTACATTTTTGGCCCTAGCTCGTACATTTTTTGTCGTAGACTCAAAAACTTTACATCGCTGCGATCCTTGGGTCAATACGCACAAAAGGGCACTGGCGCAGATTTGTGGTCTGGGACGACCGTTTTTCCGCAAAATGGCGTTATATCTGAAACCTACTTTTGCGAACTAGTCCTAGGTTTTTCGCCCGATCGGAACCAAACCAGTGCAGAAATGTTCTCTGGACAGTGAATATCAATAATTATCAAAAAAATGTTAAATTTTGACACATCGCTGCGAAGGGGCCCCAAAAAGTTTGTCAGGTGGAGGGCCATCTTTACTAAAATGGCTATAACTCATGAACCAAATGAGATATCTTCACCAAACTCGGTACTCATGTGTATGAGCTCAATCTTTGGTCAAATAAAAAAAATTGCACAGCTCTGCCACTTGGTGGCGCTATAAGCCTGAAAAAACATAAAAATGACTATAACTATACAATCGTTGGTCCGATCGACCTGAAAATTGGTATGCAGTGTCTCTGTCCAATGTGCCATAAGGGTCTATAAGGACAATGGCGTATCTCAAAAAACATGGCCGCCATCGGCCAACAAAGTTTGAGCACCTATTAGACAAGGTTAACAGAGGCCGATAGGAACGAAACTCACTGGGCATGTTTGACTCATGGCCATAAAGGTCTGTAAGAATTTTGAAACAAATCGGCCACTAGTTGGCGCTAACGAATTCTATGGCTCTGTAATCACGTGGTGTTTCACACATCCACACAATATGCATATCATTTGATAGATCTCCTCATGATGAACAACTTTGCCTCAAGAACCATTGCTGTCAATCAAATCGTTCATTAATTATTCACAAATATGTGAAAAACCTACTTTTGCGAACTAGTCCTAGGTTTTTTGCTCAATCTCGATCAAACCACTGCAGTAATATTCTCTGGACTCTCTAGATCAATAATTATCAAAAAAATGTTGATTTTTTTCCTTTGGTTAGCTATAACTGGGTTAATTTACAAAAGGGGCTGTGGCCACATATACCCAAAAGCCTATAAAACCAAAACGAAAACTCAAAACTTTACAAAAATTGGTGAAAACATGTGTCAGATGATTCTTAACAAGCATGCAAAGTTTCATGGAGATCGGAGCATAGGTGGCGCTATAAAAGCTAAAAAGGCTTTAAAAACAAGATTTTTATGGTAAATGGCCTCAAATTGTTAAAAAATGCTCATCTATTCACACAAACACTAGATCTTACACTTACATCTGTATGATATATCCCCTCATTCTGAACAACTTTGCATACCACCTAAAAGGCCTTAATGCTCGAACCCCGGTAATTGCTGCTTGCAGCTATTATTATTATTATTATTATTCTTCCCTAGAACTGATCGTGCAGCCCAAACCGTAAGGCCTAGAGAGCTGAAACTTGGTCAGAAGGTAGTAGTCCTCCTCGCTACTCAGGCGCAAAGAACCGGCCCAATCGGCCTAAAGGTGGCGCTACAGCGCAAAAAACTAACTTTTTTTACATTTTTGGCCCTAGCTCGTACAATTTTTGTCGTAGACTCAAAAAATTTACATCGTTGCGATCCTTGGGTCAATACGCACAAAAGTGCACTGGCGCAGATTTTTCGTACGAAGCCCGGTTTTTCCGCAAAATGGCCGAATGTCCGAAACCTACTTTTGCGAACTAGTCCTAGGTTTTTCGCCCGATCGGAACCAAACCAGTGCAGAAATGTTCTCTGGACACTGAATATCAATAATTATCAAAAAAAAGTTGAAATTTTGACTCATCGTTGCGAAGGGGCCCCAAAAAGTTTGTCAGGTGGAGGACCATTTTTACTAAAATGGCTATAACTCATGAACCAAATGAGATATCTTCACCAAACTCGGTACACATGTGTATAAGCTCAATCTTTGGTCAAATAACAAAAATTGCACAGCTCTGCCACTTGGTGGCGCTATAAGCCTGAAAAAACATAAATTGACTATAACTATGCAATCGTTAGTCTGATCGACCTGAAAATTGGTATGCAGTGTCTCTGTCCAATGTGCCATAAGGGTCTATGAGGACATTGGCGTATCTCAAAAAACATGGCCGCCATCGGCCAACGAAGTTTGAGCACCCATTAGACAAGGTTAACAGAGGCCGATCGGAACGAAACTCACTGGGCATATTCGACTCATGGCCCTAAAGGTCTGTAAGAATTTTGAAACAAATCGGCCACTAGTTGGCGCTAACGAGTTTTTTGCCTCTCTAACGTGCCTCACTCACGTGGTGTTTCACACATCCACACAATATGCATATCATTTGATAGATCTCCACATGCTGAGCAACTTTGCCTCAAGAATCATTGCTGTCAATCAAATCATTCATTAATTATTCACAAATATGTGAAAAACCTACTTTTGCGAACTAGTCCTAGGTTTTTCGCTCAATCTCGATCAAACCACTGCAGCGCAGTTCTCCAGACTCTCTAGATCAATAATTATCAAAAAAATGTTGAATTTTGTCCTTTGGGTAGCTATAACTGGGTCATTTAGAAAAGGGGCGTGGCCACATATACCCAAAAGCCTATAAAACCTAAACAAAAACTCAAAACTTTACAAAAGTTGGTGAAAACATGTGTCAGATGACTCTTAAGAAGCATGTAAAATTTCATGGAGATCCGACCATAGGTGGCGCTATGACAGTTAAAGAGGCTTCAACAACACGAAATTTCAAAATTAAATTGCCTTAAATTGCTATAACGTGCTCATATAATCACAGAAACACTAGAACTTCATACCATATGATAGATCTCCTCATGCTGAGCAACTTAGCCTCAAGAACCTTTGTTGTCAATCAAGTCGTTTATTACATATTCACAAATATGTGAAAAACCTACTTTTGCGAACTAGTCCTAGGTTATTCACTCAATCTCGATCAAACCACTGCAGCACAGTTCTCCAGACTCCGTAGATCAATAATTATCAAAAAAAAATTAAACTTTTGACTCACGGTCGCAAAGGGGCGCCAAAACGTTCAAAAGAGGCGGGGCCACTTTTAGAAAAATGGCTATAACTTTGGAACAGAATGACATATCATCACCAAACTCAGAACACCTATGTAAAAGCTCAGCCTTTGGTGAAATCCAAAAAATTGCGGAGCTTGACCACTTGGTGGCGCTATAATACAGAAAAAACATAAAAATGGCTATAACTTCGCAACCGTCAGTCCAATCGACCTGAAACTTGGTATGCAGTGTCTCTGTCCAATGTGTCATAAGGGTCTATGAGAACATTTGCGTATCTCAAAAAACATGGCCGCCATCGACCAATGAATTTTGAGCACCTATTAGACAAGGTTAACGGAGGCCGATCGGAACGAAACTCACTGGGCATGTTCGACTCATGGCCCTAAAGGTCTGTAAGAATTTTGAAACAAATCGGCCACTAGTTGGCGCTAACGAGTTTTATAGCTCTGTAATCACGTGGTGTTTCACAAATCCACACAATATGCATATCATTTGATAGATCTCCTCATGATGAACAACTTTGCCTCAAGAACCATTGCTGTCAATCAAACCGTTCATTAATTATTCAAAAATATGTCAAAAACCTACTTTTGCGAACTAGTCCTAGGTTTTTCGCTCAATCTCGATCAAACCACTGCAGTCATATTCTCTGGACTCTCTAGATCAATAATTATCAAAAAAATGTTGATTTTTTTCCTTTGGTTAGCTATAACTGGGTTAATTTACAAAAGGGGTGTGGCCACATATACCCAAAAGCCTATAAAACCAAAACGAAAACTCAAAATTTTACAAAAATTGGTGAAAACATGTGTGAGATGATTCTTAACAAGCATGCAAAGTTTCATGGAGATCGGAGTATAGGTGGCGCTATAACAGCTAAAAAGGCTTTAAAAACAAGATTTCTATGGTAAATGGCCTCAAATTGTTAAAAAATGCTCATCTATTCACACAAACACTAGATCTTACACTTACATCTGTATGATATATCCCCTCATTCTGAACAACTTTGCATACCACCTAAAAGGCCTTAATGCTCGAACCCCGGTAATTGCTGCTTGCAGCTATATTTATTATTATTATTATTATTCTTCTCCGGTAAAACTGATCGTGCAGACCAAACCGTAAGGCCTAGAGAGCTGAAACTTGGTCAGATGGTAGTAGTATTGCTCGCTACTCAGATCCAAAGACCCAGCCAAATCGGCCCATAGGTGGCGCTACAGTAAGCAAAAACGCAAAAGTGCTCATAACTCCTAAACCGCTTGTCGTAGACTCAAAAAATTTACATTTTTGGAATCCTTGGGTCAGTACAAATTAAAAAACCCCCCTGTGATTTGGGGTCCTGGAGGCCCCGTTTTCCCGCAAATGTTAATTATGTCCGAAACCTACTTTTGCGAACTAGTCCTAGGTTTTTCACCCGATCAGAACCAAACCACTGCAGAAATCTTCTCTGCACAGTGAATACTAATAATTATTAAAAAAAGTTGCAATTTTGACTCATCGTTGCGAAAGGGCCCCAAAAAGTTTGTCAGGTGGGAGACCATTTTTACTAAAATGGCTATAACTCATGAACCAAATGAGGTATCTTCACCAAACTCAGTACAAATGTGTATAAGCTCAATATTTGGTCAAATAAAAAAAAAGCACAGCTCTCCCACTTGGTGGCGCTATAAGGGTAAAAAACACGAAAATGGCTATAACTACGCAACCATTAGTCCGATCGACCTAAAACTTGGTATGCAGTGTCTTTGTCCAATGTGCCATAAGTGTTTATGAGGACATTGGCGTATCTCAAAAAACATGGCCGCCATCGGCCAATGAAGTTTGAGCACCTATTAGACAAGGTTAACGGAGCCCGATCGGAACGAAACTCACTGGACATGTTCGACTCATGGCCCTAAAGGTCTGTAAGAATTTTGAAAGAAATCGGCCACTAGTTGGCGCTAACGAGTTTTTTGCCTCTGTAATCACGTGGTGTTTCACACATCCACACAATATGCATATCATTTGATAGATCTCCACATGCTGAGCAACTTTGCTTCAAGAACCATTGCTGTCAATCAAATCATTCATTAATTATTCACAAATATGTGAAAAACCTACTTTTGCGAACTAGTCCTAGGTTTTTCACTCAATCTCGATCAAACCACTGCAGCACAGTTCTCCAGACTCTCTAGATCAATAATTATCAAAAAAATGTGGAATTTTGTCCTTTGCTTAGCTATAACGGCGTCATTTAGAAAAGGGGCGTGGCCACACATATCCAAAAGCCTATAAAACCTAAACAAAAACTCAAAACTTTACAAAAGTTGGAGAAAACATGTGTCACATGACTCTTAACAAGCATGCAAAGTTTCGTGAACATCAGACCATAGGTGGCGCTATAACAGTTAAAAAGGCTTCAAAAACACAAGCTGTGTATGGTAAATGGCTTCAAATGGCTAAATAAATGCTAGTATATTCACATAAACACTAGATCTTAATATCATTTGATAGGTCTCCTTATGATGAACAACTTTGTCTCAAGAACCATTGCTGTCATTCAAGTCGTTCATTAAATACTCACAAATATGTGAAAAACCTACTTTTGTGAACTAGTCCTAGGTTTTTCGCTCAATCTTGAGCAGACCACTGCAGCACAATTCTCTGGACTCTCTAGATCAATAATTATCAAAAAAATGTGGAATTTTGTAATTTGGTTAGCCATAATGGGGTTATTTAGAAAAGGGGCGTGGCCAAAATACCCAAAAGCCTAAAAAACCTAAACAAAAACTCAAAACTTTACGAAAATTGGTGAGAACATGTGACAGATGATTCTTAACAAGCATGCAAAGTTTCATGGAAATCGGACCATAGGTGGCGCTATAACAGTTAAAAAGGCTTTAAAAACACAAGCTGTCTATGGTAAATGGCCTCAAACTGCTAAAAAAATGCTAATGTATTCACACAAACACTACAGCTTGATATCATATGATAGATCTCATCATTCTGAACAATTTAGTCTCTAGGACCATTGTTGTCAATCCAACTGTCTTTAAATATTTGATTTTATTTAAACATACTTCTGTAAACTAGTCCTAGGTGCTAAACTCAAAATTCATAAAACCACTGCAGTAACATTCTCTGGACTCTCTAGATAAACAATTATCACAAAAATGTTGAACATTAGTGTTTAGACAGTGAATACATCGCAACATAATAATAAGATAATGATCTACTGTACTCTAAGGCTATAAAACCTAAAAGAAAACAAAATTTCACAAAACTAAGTAAAATCATTATCATATGATTCTAAACAAGCATACAATTTTATCAACATATGGCAAAAAAAAGCAATGTTACAGTTATAAACTTAAAACAATGCATCGCTTTTTAAAACGCCATGTAATTGCAACTTTAACCACTAGATGGCAATAGAAGACCACTAATGCATCATTAAACAGACTGCAACAGTGCATTTAATGGCTTGTTTTTAATGAATTTAAATTTATGCTTTCACTAAATCACTGTTATAACATTTCAAATAACATTTAGTCAAAGTTTAACACTTCATTTATTCACATATATCATATTTGACAGTAATACAAGATTATGATTACTTGCACTTGCATTACTTGCACTTGCACTAAACATTTTGTCACCTGCCATTTATTACACAAATCTCTTATGTGCAACAAAATGTGCATGTGTAGCAATGCTTAATGAACATTAATATAACAGTTTAACCATTTAATTTCTCTGTTTGTGAGTGTATTCTCCATCATGGATGTTTTAGTGTGTTAGCCACATATTTTGCGTTGGACTACATCTTAAATCCACACAACCTTTTATGATGCTAAACAATCATCAAAAATGCTCAATTATTCACACAAACGATAGATCATATCACATCTCCTCATTCTGAACAACTTTGTCTCTAGGATCATTGTTGTCAATCCAACTCTTCTTTGAATATTTGATTTTATTAAAAAAAAAAACTACTTCTGTAAACTAGTCCTAGGTGTTAAACTCAAAATCCATAAAACCACTGCAGTAACATTCTCTGGACTCTCTAGATAAACAATTATCAAAAAAATGTTGAACATTTGCATTTAGACAGCGAAAACAGCGCCACATAATAATAAGATCATGATCTACTGTACTCTAAGTCTATAAAACCTAAAAGAAAACAAATTTCACAAACCTAAGTAAAATCATTATCATATGATCCTAAACAAGCATACAATTTTATCAACATAAGGCAAAAAAAGGCAACGTTACAGTTATAAACAATGCATCGCTTTTTAAAACGTCATGTAATTGCAACTTTAACCACTAATGGTTAGAAGACCACTAATGCATCATTAAACAGACTAGAACAGTGAATTTAATCGCTTGTTTTCAATTAATTTCAATTTATGCATAGACTAAATCGCTGTTATAACATTTCAAATAACATTTAGTCAAAGTTTAACACTTCATTTATTCAGATATATCATATTTGACAATAATACAAGATTATGATTACAGTGAAACCTGAAAATGATATATAAAATCTTAAAAAGACAAGACTTGAACTAAACATTTTGTCACCTACCATTTATTACACAAGTCTCTTATGTGCAACAAAATGTGTGTGTGTGTTTGTGTGTAGTAATGCTTAATGAACATAACATAATATAACAGTTTAACCATTTAATTTCTGTGTTTGTGTGTTTGTGACTGTATTCTCCATCATGGATGTGTTTTATTGTGTTAGCCATATATTTTGCGATGGACAACATCTTAAATCCACACACCCTTTCATGATGCTAAACAGACATGCAAAGTTTCATGAAGATCGGAGCATAGGTGGTGCTATAACAGTTAAAAAGGCTTCAAAAAGCAACATTTCTATAGCAATTATCCTCAAATTGCTAAAAAATGATATGCTCATATATTTTCACAAACACTAGCTCTTCATATCATATGATAGATCGCCTCAATCTGAACAATTTTGTGTCTAGGACCATTGCAATCAATCCAACTGTTCTTTAAATATTTGATATTATTCATAAAACATATTTTTATGAACTAGTCGTAGATTTTTGACTCAAAATCAATAACACCACTGCAGTAACATACTCTGGACTCTCTAGATAAATTATTATCAAAAAAAATGTTGAACATTTGCATTTGGACAGCGATAACAGGGCCACTTAAAAAGATGATCATGAATCGCTGTACCCAAAAGTCTATAAAACCTAAAAGAAAACAAAATTAAACAAACCTAAGTAAAATCATCATATTATTATTTTAAACAAGCATACATTTTATAGACATTAGGCAAAAAAGGCAATGTAACAGTTATAAAGCTTAAAAACAATGGATCTGTCTTTAACGCCATGAAATTGCAAATATAACCACTAGATGGCAGTAGAAGACCACTAATGGGTCATTGAAATGAGTAGAACAGTGTTTTCATGGTTTGTTTTCAATTCATTTCAATTCATGCATAGACTAAATCACTGATATAACATTTTAAGTCACATTTAGACAAAGTTTAACACTTAATTTATACACATGTATCATATTTGACAATAATACAAGATTATGATTACAGTGAAACCTGAAAATGATGTATAAAATCTTAAAAAGACAAGACTTGAACTAAACATTTTGTCAGCTACCATTTATTACACAAATCTCTTATGTGCAACAAAATGTGTGTGTGTGTGTGTGTGTGTAGTAATGCTTAATGAACATTAATATAACAGTTTTAACTATTTAATCTCTGTGTTTGTGTGTTTGTGAGCGTTTCTCCATCATGGATGTGTTTTAGTGTGTTAGCCATATATTTTGGGTTGGACTACATCTTAAATCCAGACAACCTTATTTGCTCGAACCCCGGTAATTGCTGCTTGCAGCTATATTTATTAGGGGTTCGAGCGCGTAGCGCTGAAACCCTATTGTAATTGTTAGGATTTTTAGGGGTTCGAGTGCGTAGCACTGAAACCCTATTGTAATTGTAAGGATTTTTTTTATTAGGGGTTCGAGCGCGTAGCGCTGAAACCCTATTGTAATTGTTAGGATTTTTTTTATTATTATTATTATTATTATTATTATTCTTCCCTAGAACTGATCGTGCAGCCCAAACCGTAAGGCCTAGAGAGCTGAAACTTGGTCAGAAGGTAGTAGTCACCCTCGCTACTCAGGCACAAAGAACCGGCCCAATCGGCCTAAAGGTGGCGCTACAGCGCAAAAAACTAACTTTTTTTACATTTTTGGCCCTAGCTCGTACATTTTTTGTCGTAGACTCAAAAAATTTACATCGTTGCAATCCTTTGGTCAATACGCACAAAAGTGCACTGGCGCAGATTTTTCGTACGAAGCCCGGTTTTTCCGCAAAATGGCCGAATGTCCGAAACCTACTTTTGCGAACTAGTCCTAGGTTTTTCGCCCGATCGGAACCAAACCAGTGCAGAAATGTTCTCTGGACACTGAATATCAATAATTATCAAAAAAAAGTTGAATTTTTGACTCATCGTTGCGAAGGGGCCCCAAAAAGTTTGTCAGGTGGAGGACCATTTTTACTAAAATGGCTATAACTCAGGAACCAAATGGCATATCGTTACGAAACTTGACACACTTATGTAAAAGCTCAATCTTTGGTCAAATAAAAAAAATTGCACAGCTCTGCCACTTGGTGGCGCTAAAAGCCTGAAAAACAATAAAATGACTATAACTATGCAATCGTTAGTCCGATCGACCTGAAAATTGGTATGCAGTGTCTCTGTCCAATGTGCCATAAGGATCTATAAGGACGTTGGCATATCTCAAAAAACATGGCCGCCATCGACCAATGAAGTTTGAGCACCCATTAGACAAGGTTAACGAAGGTCGATCGGAACGAAACTCACTGGGCATGTTCGACTCATGGCCCTAAAGGTCTGTAAGAATTTTGAAAGAAATCGGCCACTAGTTGGCGCTAACGACTTTTTGCCTCTCTAACATGCCTCACTCGCGTGGCGTTTCACACATCCACACAATATGCATATCATTTGATAGATCTCCACATGCTGAGCAACTTTGCCTCAAGAACCATTGCTGTCAATCAAATCATTCAATAATTATTCACAAATATGTGAAAAACCTACTTTTGAGAACTAGTCCTAGGTTTTTCGCTCAATCTCGATCAAACCACTGCAGCGCAGTTCTCCAGACTCTCTAGATCAATAATTATCAAAAAAAATGTGGAATTTTGTCCTTTGGGTAGCTATAACGGGGTCATTTAGAAAAGGGGCGTGGCCACATATACCCAAAAGCCTATCAAACCTAAACAAAAACTCAAAACTTTACAAAAGTTGGAGAAAACATGTGTCAGATGACTCTTAACAAGCATGTAAAATTTCATGGAGATGGGACCATAGGTGGCGCTATGACAGTTAAAAGGGCTTCAACAACACGAAATTTCAAAAGTAAATTGCCTTAAATTGCTATAACATGCTCATATAATCACAGAAACACTAGAACTTCATACCATATGATAGATCTGCTCATGCTGAGCAACTTTGCCTCAAGAACCATTGCTGTCAATCAAGTCGTTTATTACATATTCACAAATATGTGAAACACCCACTTTTGCGAACTAGTCCTAGGTTATTCACTCGATCTCGATCAAACCACTGCAGCACAGTTCTCCAGGCTCCCTAGATCAATAATTATGAAAAAAAAGTTAAACTTTTGACTCACAGTCTCAAAGGGGCGCCAAAACGTTCAAAAGAGGCGGGGCCACTTTTAGTAAAAAGGCTATAACTTTGGAACAGAATGACATATCATCACCAAACTCAGAACACTTATGTAAAAGCTCAGCCTTTGGTCAAATCCAAAAAATTGCGGAGCTTGACCACATGGGGGCGCTATAATAGAGAAAAAATATAAAAATGGCTATAACGTCGCAACCGTCAGTCCAATCAACCTGAAAAATGGTATGCAGTGTCTCTGTCCAATGTGCCATAAGGGTCTATGAGAACATTGGCGTATCTCAAAAAACATGGCCGCCATCGACCTATGAATTTTGAGCACCTATTAGACAAGGTTAACTGAGGCCGATCGGAACAAAACTCACTGGGCATGTTAGACTCATGGTCCTAAAGGTCTGTAAGAACTTTAAAAGAAATCGGCCACTAGTTGGCGCTAACGAATTTCTTGCCTCTGTAATCACGTGGTGTTTCACACATCCACACAATATGCATATCACTTGATAGATCTCCTCATGATGAACAACTTTGCCTCAAGACCCATTGCTGTCAATCAAACCGTTCATTAATTATTCACAAATATGTGAAAAACCTACTTTTGCGAACTAGTCCTAGGTTTTTCACTCAATCTCGATCAAACCACTGCAGTAATGTTCTCTGGACTCTCTAGATCAATAATTATCAAAAACATGGTGAATTTTGTCCTTTGGTTAGCTATAACGGGGTCATTTACAAAAAGGGAGTGGCCACATATATCCAAAAGCCTATAAAACCTAAACAAAAACTCAAAACGTTATGAAAATTGGAGCAATCATGTGTCAGATGATTCTTAACAAGCATGCAAAGTTTCATGGAGATCAGAGCATAGGTGGCGCTATAACAGTTAAAAAGCCTTTAAAAACAAGATTTCTATGGTAAATGGCCTCAAATTGTTAAAAAATGCTCATCTATTCACACAAACACTAGATCTTACACTTCTGTCTGTATGATATATCCCCTCATTCTGAACAAATTTGCATACCACCTCAAAGGCCTTAAATGCTCGAACCCCGGTAATTGCTGCTTGCAGCTATATTATCTATTTGTAATTGATAGGATAATTTTTTTTTTTCCCTAAAACTGAATGGGCAGCCCAAACCGTAAGGCCTAGAGACTTGAAACTTGGCCAGAAGGTAGAGCTCCCTGTGGGGACATTCTGACAAAGACTGAGCCTAATCGGCCTAAAGGTGGCGCTACAGCGCAAAAAACTAAAATTTATCAGTTTATTGGCCTAAGCTCGTAAACCGTTTGTCGTAGTCTCAAAAACTTTACATCGTTGCATTCCTTGGGTCAGCCCGAACAAAAGTGGAGTGCGAAATTTTTGAGCTGCGACGCACGGTTGACCCCGAAAAATGGACGTGAATCCGAAACCTACTTTTGCGAACTAGTCCTAGGTTTTTCACCCAATCAGAACCAAACGAGTGCAGAAATATTCTCTGGACACTGAATATTAATAATTATCAAAAAAAAGTTGAACTTTTCACTCACGGTCACAAAGGGCCACCAAAACGTTCCAAAGTGACGGGGCCACTTTTACTAAAATGGCTATAACTTTTGAAAGGAATGATATATCTTCACCAAACTTGGTACACATATGTATAAGCTTAATCTTTGGTCAAATCAAAAAAATTGCGGAGCTTGACCACTTGGTGGCGCTATAAAACTGAAAAAACATATTATTGGCTATAAATGCACCGCCGTTAGTCCGATTGACTCGAAAATTGGTATGCAGTCTCTTGGACCAAAGGGGCACAAGTGTCTATGAGGATATTGGCGTATCTCAAAAAACATGGCCGCCATTGGACAATGAAATTTGAGCACCTATTAGACAAGGTTAATGGAGGCTGATCGGAACGAAACTCACTGGGCATGTTTGACTCATGGTCCTAAAGGTCTGTAAGAATTTTGAAAGAAATCGGCCACTAGTTGGCGCTAACGAGTTTTTTTGCCTCTGTACACACATGGTGTTTCACACATCCACACAATATGCATATCATTTGATAGATCTCCTCATGATGAACAACTTTGCCTCAAGAACCATTGCTGTCAATCAAATTGTTCATTAATTATTCACAAATATGTGAAAAACCTACTTTTGCGAACTAGTCCTAGGTTTTTCACTCAATGTCGATCAAACCACTGCAGCACAGTTCTCCAGACTCTCTAGATCAATAATTATCAAAAAAATGTTGAATTTTGTCCTTTGGTTAGCTATAACGGGGTCATTTACAATAGGGGCATGGCCATATATACCCAAAAGCTTATAAAACCAAAACGAAAACTCAAAACTTTACCAAAATTGGCAAAAACATGTGTCTGATGATTCTTAACAAGCATGCAAAGTTTCATGGAGATCGGAGCATAGGTGGTGCAATAACAGTTAAAAAGGCCTTAAAAACAAGGTTTCTATGGTAAATGGCCTCAAATTGATCAAAAATGCTCATCTATTCACACAAACACTAGATCTTACACTTCTATCTGTATGATATATCACCTCATTCTGAACAAATTTGCATACCACCTCAAAGGCCTTAAATGCTCGAACCCCGGTAATTGCTGCTTGCAGCTATATTTATTATTATTATTATTATTATTTTCCGCTAAAACTGATCGTGCAGACCAAACCGTAAGGCTTAGAGAGCTGAAACTTGGCCAGAAGGTAGAGCTCCCCGTGGGGACGTTCTGACAAAGTCTCGCCCAAATCGGCCTAAAGGTGGCGCTACAGCGCAAAACACTAAAATTTTTGACATTTTTGGCCATAGCTCGTACAATTTTTGTCGTAGATTGAAAAACTTTACATCGTTGCAATCCTTGGGTCAATACGCACAAAATTGCTCTGCGGTGTTTGTTGCTCTAGGACGTACCGTTTTTCCGCAAAATGGTGTTATATCCGAAACCTACTTTTGCGAACTAGTCCTAGGTTTTTCGCCCGATTGGAACCAAACCAGTGCAGAAATGTTCTCTGGACAGTGAATATCAATAATTATCAAAAAAAAGTTGAAATTTTGACTCACGGTCGAATAGGAATGCCAAAACGTTCTATGCTAACATTAGCAAATTCTTACATTTGGCTATAACTTTTGAATGGAATGAGATATCTACACCAAACTCGGGACACATGTGCATAAGCTCAATCTTTGGTCAAATAAAAAAAATTGCACAGCTCTGCCACTTGGTGGCGCTATAAGCCTGAAAAAACATATTATTGGCTATAAATACACCGCCGTTAGTCCGATTGACTTGAAAATTGGTATGCAGTCTCTTGGACTAAAGGGGCACAAGTGTCTATGAGGACATTGGCGTATCTCAAAAAACATGGCCGCCATCGGCCAATGAATTTTGAGCACCCATTAGACAAGGTTAACAGAGGCCGACCGGAACGAAACTCACTGGGCATATTCGACTCATGGCCCTAAAGGTCTGTAAGAATTTTGAAACAAATCGGCCACTAGTTGGCGCTAATGAGTTTTTTGCCTCTCTAACGTGCCTCACTCACGTGGTGTTTCACACATCCACACAATATGCATATCATTTGATAAATCTCCACATGCTGAGCAACTTTGCCTCAAGAACCATTGCTGTCAATCAAATCATTCATTAATTATTCACAAATATGTGAAAAACCTACTTTTGCGAACTAGTCCTAGGTTTTTCGCTCAATCTCGATCAAACCACTGCAGCGCAGTTCTCCAGACTCTCTAGATCAATAATTATCAAAAAAATGTGGAATTTTGTCCTTTGGGTAGCTATAACGGGGTCATTTAGAAAAGGGGCGTGGCCACATATACCCAAAAGCCTATCAAACCTAAACAAAAACTCAAAACTTTACAAAAGTTGGTGAAAACATGTGTCAGATGACTCTTAAGAAGCATGTAAAATTTCATGGAGATCGGACCATAGGTGGCGCTATGACAGTTAAAAAGGCTTCAACAACACGAAATTTCAAAATTAAATTGCCTTAAATTGCTGTAACATGCTCATATAATCACAGAAACACTAAAACTTCATACCATATGATAGATCTCCTCATGCTGAGCAACTTTGCCTCAAGAACCACTGCTGTCAATCAAGTCGTTTATTACATATTCACAAATATGTGAAAACCCTACTTTTGCGAACTAGTCCTAGGTTATTCACTCAATCTCGATCAAACCACTGCAGCACAGTTCTCCAGACTCCCTAGATCAATAATTATCAAAAAAAAGTTAAACTTTTGACTCACAGTCGCAAAGGGGCGCCAAAACGTTCAAAAGAGGCGGGGCCCCTTTTAGTAAAATGGCTATAACTTTGGAACAGAATGACATATCATCACCAAACTCGGAACATATATGTAAAATCTCAGCCTTTGGTCAAATCCAAAAAATTGCGGAGCTTGACCACTTGGTGGCGCTATAATAGAGAAAAAACATAAAAATGGCTGTAACTTCGCAACCGTCAGTCCAATCAACCTGAAAATTGGTATGCAGTGTCTCTGTCCAATGTGCCATAAGGGTCTATGAGGACATTGGCGTATCTCAAAAAACATGGCCGCCATCGACCAACGAAGTTTGAGCACCTATTAGACAAGGTTAACAGAGGCCGATCGGAACGAAACTCACTGGCCATGTTTGACTCATGGCCCTAAAGGTCTGTAAGAATTTTGAAAGAAATCGGCCACTAGTTGGCGCTAACGAGTTTTATGGCTCTGTAATCACGTGGTGTTTCACACATCCACACAATATGCATATCATTTGATAGATCTCCTCATGATGAACAACTTTGCCTCAAGAACCATTGCTGTCAATCAAATCGTTCATTAATTATTCAAAAATATGTCAAAAACCTACTTTTGCGAACTAGTCCTAGGTTTTTTGCTCAATCTCGATCAAACCACTGCAGTCATATTCTCTGGACTCTCTAGATCAATAATTATCAAAAAAATGTGGAATTTTGTCCTTTGGTTAGCTATAACGGTGCCATTTACAAAATAAGTGTGGCCACATACCCCCAAAAGCCTATAGAACCTAAACAAAAACTGAAAACTTTATGAAAATTGGTGAGATCATGTGTCAGATGATTCTTAACAAGCGTGCAAAGTTTCATGGAGATCGGAGCATAGGTGGCGCTATAACAGCTAAAAAGGCTTTAAAAACAAGATTTCTATGGTAAATGGCCTCAAATTGTTAAAAAATGCTCATCTATTCACACAAACACTAGATCTTACACTTACATCTGTATGATATATCCCCTCATTCTGAACAACTTTGCATACCACCTAAAAGGCCTTAATGCTCGAACCCCGGTAATTGCTGCTTGCAGCTATATTTATTATTATTTTTATTATTATTTTTCTGCCGTAAAACTGATCGTGCAGACCAAACCGTAAGTCCTAGAGACTTCAAACTTGGCCAGATGGTAGACCTCAATTTGGGGAGAACCTATCAAAGTATGAGCCCAAACGGCCCATAGGTGGCGCTATAGTGAACCAAAACGCGAAAGTGCTCATAACTCCTAAACCGCTTGTCGTAGACTCAAAAAAATTAGATATTTGGAATCCTTGGGTCAATACAAATTGAAAAACCCCCCTGTGATTTGGGGTCCTGGAGGCCCCGTTTTCCCGCAAATTTTAATCATGTCCAAAACCTACTTTTGTGAACTAGTCCTAGGTTTTTCGCCCGATCGGAACCAAACCAGTGCAGAAATGTTCACTGGACAGTGAAGATCAATAATTATCAAAAAAATGTCATATTTCCACTCATCGTTGCGAAGGGGCCGCAAAAAGTTTGTCAGGTGGAGGGCCATTTTTACTAAAATGGCTATAACTCAGGAACCAAATGGCATATCGTTACGAAACTTGACACACTTATGTACATGCTCAATCTTTGGTCAAATAAAAAAAATTGCCGAGCTTGACCACTTGGTGGCGCTATGAGATGCAAAAACACAAAAACAGCTATAATTACACAACTGTTAGTCCGATCGACCTCAAACTTGGTATGCAGTGTCTCTGTCCAATGTCCCACAAGGGTCTATGAGGACATTGGCGTATCTCAAAAAACATGGCCGCCATCGGCCAATGAAGTTTGAGCACCTATTAGACAAGCTTAACAGAGGCCGCTCGGAACGAAACTCACTAGGCATATTCGACTCATGGCCATAAAGGTATGTAAGAATTTTGAAACAAATCGGCCACTAGTTGGCGCTAACAAGTTTTTTGCCTCTGTAATCACGTGGTGTTTCACACATCCACAAAATATGCATATCATTTGATAGATCTCCTCATGATGAACAACTTTGCCTCTAGAACCATTGCTGTCAATCAAATCAATCATTAAATATTCACAAATATGTGAAAAAGCTACTTTTGCGAACTAGTCCTAGGTTTTTTGCTCAATCTCGATCAAACCACTGCAGTAATATTCTCTGGACTCTCTAGATCAATAATTATCAAAAAAATGTTGAATTTTGTCCTTTGGGTAGCTATAACGGTGTCATTTAGAAAAGGGGCGTGGCCACATATACCCAAAAGCCTATAAAACCTAAACAAAAACTCAAAACTTTACAAAAGTTGGAGAAAACATGTGTCAGATGACTCTTAAGAAGCATGTAAAATTTCATGGAGATCGGACCATAGATGGCGCTATGACAGTCAAAAAGGCTTCAAAAACACGAAATTTCAAAAGTAAATTGCCTTAAATTGCTATAACATGCTCATATAATCACAGAAACACTACAACTTCATACCATATGATAGATCTCCTCATGCTGAGCAACTTTGCCTCAAGAACCTTTGCTGTCAATCAAGTCGTTTATTACATATTCACAAATATGTGAAAAACCTACTTTTGCGAACTAGTCCTAGGTTATTCACTCGATCTCGATCAAACCACTGCAGCACAGTTCTCCAGACTCCCTAGATTAATAATTATCAAAAAGAAGTTAAACTTTTGACTCACGGTCGCAAAGGGGCGCCAAAACTTTCGAAAGAGGCGGGGCCACTTTCACTAAAATGGCTATAACTTTGGAACAGAATGACATATCATCACCAAACTCAGAACACTTGTGTACAACCTAAATCTGTAGTAAAATCCAAAAAACTGCGGTGCTTGACCACTTGGTGGCGCTATAAGAGCAAAAATACCTAAAAATGGCTATAACTACGCAACCGTCAGTCCAATCGATCTGAAAATTGGTATGCAGTGTCTCTGTCCAATGCGCCATAAGGGTCTATGAGGACATTTGTGTATCTTGAAAAACATGGCCGCAATCGACCAATGAAGTTTGAGCACCTATTAGACAAGGTTAATGGAGGGCGATCGGAACGAAACTCACTGGGCATGTTCGACTCATGGCCCTAAAGGTCTGTAAGAATTTTGGAAGAAATCGGCCACTAGTTGGCGCTAACGAGTTTTTTTGCCTCTGTACACACGTGGTGTTTCACATATCCACACAATATGCATATCATTTGATAGATCTCCTCATGCTGAGCAACTTTGCCTCAAGAACCATTGCTGTCAATCAAACCGTTCATTAATTATTCACAAATATGTGAAAAACCAACTTTTGCGAACTAGTCCTAGGTTTTTCACTCAATCTCGATCAAACCACTGCAGTCATATTCTCTGGACTCTCTAGATCAATAATTATCAAAAAAATGTTGAATTTTGTCCTTTGGTTAGCTGTAATGGTGCCATTCACAATAGGGGCGTGGCCACATATACCCAAAAGCTTATAAAACCAAAACAAAAACTCAAAACATTACAAAAATTGGTGAGAACATATGTCAGATGATTCTTAACAAGCATGCAAAGTTTCATGCAGATCGGACTATAGGTGGCGCTATAACAGTTAAAAAGGCTTTAAAAACAAGATTTCTATGGTAAATGGCCTCAGATAGTTAAAAAATGCTCATCTATTCACACAAACACTACATCTTACACTTACATCTGTATGATATATCACCTCATTCTGAACAACTTTGCATACCACCTCAAAGGCCTTAAATGCTCGAACCCCGGTAATTGCTGCTTGCAGCTATATTTATTATTATTATTATTATTATTATTATTATTATTATTCTTCCCTAGAACTGATCGTGCAGCCCAAACCGTAAGGCCTAGAGAGCTGAAACTTGGTCAGAAGGTAGTAGTCCTCCTCGCTACTCAGGCGCAAAGAACCGGCCCAATCGGCCTAAAGGTGGCGCTACAGCGCAAAAAACTAACTTTTTTTACATTTTTGGCCCTAGCTCGTACATTTTTTGTCGTAGACTCAAAAAATTTACATCGTTGCGATCCTTGGGTCAATACGCACAAAAGTGTACTGGCGCAGATTTTTCGTACGACGCCCGGTTTTTCCGCAAAATGGCCGAATGTCCGAAACCTACTTTTGCGAACTAGTCCTAGGTTTTTCACCCGATCGGAACCAAACCAGTGCAGAAATGTTCTCTGGACACTGAATATCAATAATTATCAAAAAAAGTTGAAATTTTGACTCATCGTTGCGAAAGGGCCCCAAAAAGTTTGTCAGGTGGAGGACCATTTTTACTAAAATGGCTATAACTCAGGAACCAAATGGCATATCGTTACGAAACTTGACACACTTATGTACAAGCTCAATCTTTGGTCAAATAAAAAAATTGCACAGCTCTGCCACTTGGTGGCGCTAAAAGCCTGAAAAACAATAAAATGACTATAACTATGCAATCGTTAGTCCGATCGACCTGAAAATTGGTATGCAGTGTCTCTGTCCAATGTGCCATAAGGGTCTATGAGGCCATTGGCGTATCTCAAAAAACATGGCTGCCATCGGCCAATGAAGTTTGAGCACCCATTAGACAAGGTTAACGAAGGTCAATCGGAACGAAACTCACTGGGCATGTTCGACTCATGGCCCTAAAGGTCTGTAAGAATTTTGAAAGAAATCGGCCACTAGTTGGCGCTAACGACTTTTTTGCCTCTCTAACATCACGTGGTGTTTCACACATCCACACAATATGCATATCATTTGATAGATCTCCACATGCTGAGCAACTTTGCCTCAAGAACCATTGATGTCAATCAAATTCATTCAATAATTATTCCTGGAAATGCTTGAAAACCACTTTGGGGCTAATTCTAGGTTTTAGAAACCAATCTCACGATCAAACCACTGCGAAGTTCTCAGAGCTCTCTAGATCCAATAATTATCAAAATGTAAGGATTTTGTCCTTTGGGTAGCTATAGCAGGTCATTTAGAAAGGGGCGTGACCACATACATGCAAAAGCCTATCAAACCTAAACCAAAACTCAAAACTTTACAAAAGTTGGAGAAAACATGTGTCAGATGACTCTTAACAAGCATGTAAAATTTCATGAAGATCGGACCATAGGTGGCGCTATGACAGTTAAAAAGGCTTCAACAACACGAAATTTCAAAAGTGAATTGCCTTAAATTGCTATAACATGCTCATATAATCACAGAAACACTAGAACTTCATACCATATGATAGATCTCCTCATGCTGAGCAACTTTGCCCCAGGAACCATTGCTGTCAATCACGTCATTTATTACATATTCACAAATATGTGAAACACCTACTTTTGCGAACTAGTCTTAGGTTATTCACTCGATCTCGATCAAACCACTGCAGCACAGTTCTCCAGACTCCCTAGATCAATAATTATGAAAAAAAAGTTAAACTTTTGACTCACAGTCGCAAAGGGGCGCCAAAACGTGCAAAAGAGGCGGGGCCACTTTTAGTAAAAAGGCTATAACTTTGGAACAGAATGACATATCATCACCAAACTCAGAACACTTATGTAAAAGCTCAGCCTTTGGTCAAATCCAAAAAATTGCGGAGCTTGACCACTTGGGGGCGCTATAATAGAGAAAAAATATAAAAATGGCTATAACGGCGCAACCGTCAGTCCAATCAACCTGAAAAATGGTATGCAGTGTCTCTGTCCAATGTGCCATAAGGGTCTATGAGAACATTGGCGTATCTCAAAAAACATGGCCGCCATCGACCTATGAATTTTGAGCACCTATTAGACAAGGTTAACTGAGGCCGATCGGAAAAAAACTCACTGGGCATGTTCGACTCATGGTCCTAAAGGTCTGTAAGAACTTTAAAAGAAATCGGCCACTAGTTGGCGCTAACGAATTTCTTGCCTCTGTAATCACGGGGTGTTTCACACATCCACACAATATGCATATCACTTGATAGATCTCCTCATGATGAACAACTTTGCCTCAAGAACCATTGCTGTCAATCAAACCGTTCATTAATTATTCACAAATATGTGAAAAACCTACTTTTGCGAACTAGTCCTAGGTTTTTCACTCAATCTCGATCAAACCACTGCAGTAATGTTCTCTTGACTCTCTAGATCAATAATTATCAAAAACATGTTGAATTTTGTCCTTTGGTTAGCTATAACGGGGTCATTTAGAAAAGGGGAGTGGCCACATATATCCAAAAGCCTATAAAACCTAAACAAAAACTCAAAACGTTATGAAAATTGGAGAAATCATGTGGCAGATGATTCTTAACAAGCATGCAAAGTTTCATGGAGATCGGAGCATAGGTGGCGCTATAACAGTTAAAAAGGCTTTAAAAACAAGATTTCTATGGTAAATGGCCTCAAATTGTTAAAAATGCTCATCTATTCACACAAACACTAGATCTTACACTTCTGTCTGTATGATATATCACCTCATTCTGAACAAATTTGCATACCACCTCAAAGGCCTTAAATGCTCGAACCCCGGTAATTGCTGCTTGCAGCTATATTTTTAGGGGTTCGAGCGCGTAGCGCTGAAACCCTATTGTAATTGTTAAGATTTTTTTTATTATTATTATTCCGCGCTAAAACTGATCGTGCAGCCCAAACCGTAAGGCCTAGAGAGCTGAAACTTGGTCAGAAGGTAGTAGTCCTCCTCGCTACTCAGGCGCAAAGAACCGCCCCAATCGGCCTAAAGGTGGCGCTACAGCGCAAAAAACTAACTTTTTTTACATTTTTGGCCCTAGCTCGTACAATTTTTGTCGTAGACCCAAAAACTTTACATCGTTGCAATCCTTGGGTCAATACGCACAAAAGTGCACTGGCGCAGATTTTTCGTACAAAGCCCGGTTTTTCCGCAAAATGGCGTTATGTCCAAAACCTACTTTTGCGAACTAGTCCTAGGTTTTTTGCCCGATCGGAACCAAACCAGTGCTAAAATGTTCTCTGGACACTGAATATCAATAATTATCAAAAAAAAGTTGAAATTTTGACTCACCGTCAAATAGGAATGTCAAAACGTTCTATGCTAACGTTAGCAAATTCTTACATTTGGCTATAACTTTTGAATGAAATGAGATATCTACACCAAACTCGGTACACATGTGTATAAGCTCAATCTTTGGTCAAATAACAAAAATTGCACAGCTCTGCCACTTGGTGGCGCTATAAGCCTGAAAAAACATAAAAATGACTATAACTATGCACTCGTTGGTCCGATCGACCTGAAAATTGGTATGCAGTGTCTCTGTCCAATGTGCCATAAGGGTCGATGAGAACATTTGTGTATCTCAAAAAAACATGGCCGCCATCGGCCAATGAAGTTTGAGCACCCATTAGACAAGGTTAACAGAGGCCGATCGGAACGAAACTCACTGGGCATATTCGACTCATGGCCCTAAAGGTCTGTAAGAATTTTGAAACAAATCGGCCACTAGTTGGCGCTAACGAGTTTTTTGCCGCTCTAACGTGCCTCACTCACGTGGTGTTTCACACATCCACACAATATGCATATCATTTGATAGATCTCCACATGCTGAGCAACTTTGCCTCAAGAACCATTGCTGTCAATCAAATCGTTCATTAATTATTCACAAATATGTCAAAAACCTACTTTTGCGAACTAGTCCTAGGT
>VONZ01002749.1:25000-38899 GCA_012976165.1 Labeo catla | reverse complement strand
TAAAAATGTAACAAATGCCACTATAATACTGTAAATTATCACAATAATAATTGTAATCTAAATAATAATAATAATAATAATAATAATAATTATTATTATTATTCATATATTTTATGTGTTTATTTTTTTAATAATTAATTCTAATTAAAATCACAGACGCACAACAGAATCATTTCAGGGGGAAATAATATTCTTGTGCGATTATTTTACATTACATTAATTTGGCAGATGTTTTTACCCAAATCAAGAATAACTTCCAGAGCACTGATGGTTCATATTTCATCAGCATGTGAGTTTGCTAATGCACTGCTCTACAGCAGCTCTTACTGCTCACAGTCCTGATCAAGACAACACGCGTCCCATCATGCTCTGGGGAAACATTATTCCTACCATTAGTGTACTGTAAATTGCTCTGCATAAGCTATAACGTCGCTAATATGCTCTCTGTGCCTGCTTCCTATATGAAAATCATCTGTTGCTGTGGAAACAAATGCACACGCTGCTGTACAACAACATAAAGATGAATGGCTCAATCTTCAGTCTTATTTCTCATTTCACAGTGGAATTAATGCTCGGCTGGAATACAGTAGCTTGTAATATCTTTCACCTGTATCATGCTGTTTCATAAGCTTATGAGCATGAACAGATGATGAATGACACACAGCGATATGCAATAATTCTGTGTTTACACAGATGAAACTCATCTATATGCGACATTCAAGTGCTTGTCAGAAGATCCTACTTCCTTCTGAAGTCATAATTATTAGCTTCAACCTTTTTATTTTTGTATGCTTGCTACTTGCTGTACTATAAATTGTCCAATGCATGCGTTTTCGGCATGTGAAAATGTGCAATATTTAACATATGGCTACAGACAGGACTTGGCAAATGATTTCAGAAAATATATCGACCACGAGACAAAAACAGCACAAATTGGGGAAACATCTAATTTCAGATTTCTTTATGTATGCATGTATGTAAATTATAACAATTAAACCAATAAAGAAATATCATTATAATACTAAACTGTAATCACTATAATATTAAACTATACATTTTTTAATAATTTAAATATTTAATTATACAATTAATACTAGTTTGTTAGTATCATCATTATTATTAAAATATTGTATTATGTATTTATTCATTTAAACAAATTATAAAAATGAAACAAACCAATAAATAGCTATAATACAATTGAACTAAATTATTATTATTATTATTATTATTATTATTATTATTATTAACAACAACATCTTTATTATTATAAAATGTTTTATTATAAATATATGTATTTATTTATACATTAACATTATTATTACTACTATTATTTTTATTCAAATTTTAGTTAAATTAAAATTATACACATTAAACAATCCATTAAAGAAATATCACTATAGTACTACTGAACTAAGCACTACTACTACTACTACTACTACTACTACTACTACTACTACTACTACTACTATTATTATTATAATAATAATAATAATAATAATAATAATAATAATAATAATAATATTTCATTTTTATTATATTTCAATTTTTATACAAATAAAAAATATCACTATAATACTATTGAACTGTAAATTATTTCACAGTAATAGTTTTAATTTATATAATAATAATTATAATAATAATAATTATTATTATTATTATTATTGTTGGTTGTTGTTGTTGTTGTTATTTTATTTGTTTTAACTTATGCAAATTATAAAAATTAAACCAGAAATATAATATAATATCATTATAATGCTATTGAATTTTTAATTATGTAATAAATTTATGATTATGATTATGATTATGATTATTATGATTATTATTATTAAAATATTAAATAACAGTACAATTACCATACTAATATTTAGCTGGCAAGTAACACTTTTACTTGCATGTTATTTTAGGCCCTGGCTACAGATAGCATGTAAAAAAGGCATTATTACACAATGTTAATGTAAAAACTGACTTTGATTCACAATGATTTGACAACAAATCTTCAGTTTCTCCCTACATCCTTGGACAGATACTTATAGATGTGATCATCTCACAGTATTTCCTTTATGCTCATAATACACAGGAAACAAAAACACAGGAATAGGAATGTGCCAACGGGCAAGGGAAACGCTATTATAG
This sequence comes from Labeo catla, assembly GCA_012976165.1. NCBI lineage: Eukaryota > Metazoa > Chordata > Actinopteri > Cypriniformes > Cyprinidae > Labeo > Labeo catla. The sequence continues at coordinate 36,766 of VONZ01002749.1, read as the reverse complement.
GAAAAACATGAGAAAATTCAGCAAGTGACCAGAGGAGACATGAGAAATGAGTGAACTAGCAGTAATTAGTTGAGCTCTGCTTTAACCGCTAATGGAGTTCTAATGATTGTTTGTGTGTGGGCAGAACAAGCAACACACACTGAGGAGGAAACAATCCCAATCTGTGAGGACTCATTATCACGCCAATGATGTGATTTTGATGATGTGTTGTGGGATAACATTATTTATTAATGATTGTTTTGGGTTTTACATTTGAATTAATTCATCGTACAATGCATGCAGTCAATGATAATTAATTCAACATGACACCTAGAGCAGTTTGCACATGCTAAAAACTTACTGCCACAATGCAACTGTATGTGTATTTTATTAACAGGCAAAACAAAATGGCAGAACAATTTAAGAAAAACATTTTATTTGAATTTAGATTATTACTACTATTCTATTTATTTTCTTTGCTTTTAAATGTTAAACCATATTTTGAAATTTGAAATTTTTATTTTTATTTTGAAATGCTTTTTTAGTAATTACAAATTTACTGCCACAATGCCAGGGTATTTTACGTGGTTGCCAAGGCAGCTGCTATGCTTCCTGGGTGGTTTTATGCATGTTGCTATGCTGTCCTGGGTGCTTTTAAACACGTTGCTATGTGGTTGCCAGGGTGATCTGGGTGGAGTGGTTTTTAACATGTTGCTAACTGGTTTAAACGTGTTGCTATGCTGTCCTGGAATTGCTTTTATACACGTGCTATGCAGTTTGCTAGGGTGACCAGATGCGGTGGTTTTTCAATAATAAGCTATGGGATTGCTATGCTGTCCTGGGTGCTTTTATACACGTTGCTATGCAGTTTACTAGGAGTAATCTGGAGTGGGGTGGTTTTAACTTATGTCACTATGCAGTTGCTATATACTTGTCCTGGGTGCTTTATACACGTTGCTATGCAGTTACTAGGGTGACCGAGGTCGCGGTGGTTTTCAACGTAGCCGTATGCAGTTGCTATGCTGTCCTGGGTGCTTTTATACACGTTGCTATGCAGTTGCTAGGGTAATCTGAGTGGGGTGGTTTCAACATGTCACTATGCAGTTGCTATGCTGTCCCTGGAACTTTTATACATGTTGCTTAATATGCAGTTACTAGAATTTGACCGGGTGGGCGGTTTTTCAACATGCAGCTAACCAGTTTACTATGCTGTCCTAAGATTGCTTTTATACCCGTTACTATGCAGTTTGCTAGGGAGTGGTAATCTGGGTGGGGTGGTTTTCAACATGTTGCTATGCAGTTGCTATATGCTGTTCTGGGTGCTTTTATACATGTTGCTATGCAGTTACTGGGGTGACCTGGAGTGCGGTGGTTTCAACATGTTGCTGTACAGTTGCTAGGGTGTTTCCAAGTGGTTTAAATGTATTTGCAGTGGTGTTCTAATTTGGGTGGTTTTATACGGGTTGCTATCACGGTTGCCAGAGGTAATCTGGGTGGAATTGAAGTTTCAACATGTTGCTATACAGTCAAGGGTGCTCTTATACGTATTTGCTATGCGGTTACCAGGGTGATCTGGATGGGGTAGCGAAAGTTTTTAACACGTTGCTATATAGTTGCTAGGGTGTTCCAAGTAGTTTAAATGTGTTGCTGTGTGTTCTAATTTGGGTGCTTTTATACACGTTGCTATGCAGTTGCTAGGGTGATCTGGATGGGGTGGTTTTCACCATGTTGCTATGCAGTTGCTATGTGGTCCTGGGTGCTTATACACATTCTTATGCAGTTGCTAGGGTGATCTGGAGTGCTTGATTTGGGATTTCTCCACATGTTGCTATACTGTCCTGGGTCCACATTGCTATGCAGTTGCCCCAGAGGTGATCTAGGTGAGGTGGTTTTAACATGTTGCTATACAGTTGCTAGGGTGATCTGGGTGGAGTGGTTTTAACATGTTGCTAACTGGTTTAAGCGATGTTGCTATGCAGTTGCTATGCTGTCTTGGGTGCTTTTTATACCGTTGCTATGCAGTTGCAAGGGGTGATCTGAGTGGGGTGGTTTTCACCATGTTGCTAGACAGTTGCTATGTGGTCCTGGGTGCTTATACACATTGCTATGCAGTTGCTAGGGTGATCTGGGTGGGGTGGTTTTCAACATGTCGCTGTACAGTTGCTAGAGTGTTCTAAGTGGTTTAAACGTGTTGCTATGCAGTTGCTAGGGTGATCTGGGTGGGGTGGTTTTTAACATGTTGCTATACAGTTGTCAGGGTGTTGCGAGGAAACAATGGATGGCTATAACTTTGTCATATGGCAGAGTCCCAGTTTTTGCAAACCCAAATACTTGTGACACACCGCTCTCAGACGTAGCATAGCTTTAGCATATAAGCGCCTAAAGACTCTGATTCTACATTTCATTTATGCAGAACACAAAGCCCAAGCTTACCTAAATCTTTAACACTGCTCTGCCTTTGCTGTGTACGACTGTTTCCCTCAGGACATGCAAATCTAGTTACGTTTGAAGCTTGTCAGTAGTTTCTCCACAAATTTCTTTACTGTCTGCAAGATGATAAATGATTTCCAGAAAAGCCTGCCCTCCAGAAGATCTTTGATCTGAACACGGCCCCTCCAGAGGGACCTGCACAACATAACATTAAATCCTTCAAGTGTGCTCAGACTCTCTATTCACATCATGGCACGTAAATCTGAATAAGAAGTGACATCTTTAAGCTTCATTATATTAGCACATGATCCCTCTTAAAGTCTTCAGTAGAGCGGTGAGTTCAGATGTGAGTGTTTACAGTCGCTCTCCGCCACAGGAGTATCTCAGCAGCATGTGTTGAGATTTCCTGAGACACTGGGCTAATTGTACTCGGGGTAAAAGGGGCCTGCTGTTCGGTGCCACTGCGCACGGGGTGAATCTGATAGATGATCGAAATCGATTCGAGCTTTGAAGGCAGTTCAGAAACCCCCCACTACCACTTGCACCCACTGTGTTGGCATTTAGCAACGGGGTATCAACTTCAGAAATACTGCGCTATTCAGGTTGGCTTGAGAAATCCGACAGGCTAGCATGCTGGCACTGTGCCAAATCATGTTAGAAACATGTTAAAACATGCTAACTACGTGCCAAATAATATCATCAACATGATAAAGCATGCCAACATACTAGAAATGTGCCAAATCATGTTAGAAACATGTCAAAATATACTATCAATGTGCCAAATCATGCTATCAATATATTAGAAGCATGCTACTGTAACAATGTTATCAACATGTTAAAACACGCAAGCAATGTGCTAAATCATGTTAGAAACATGCCAAATATTCTAGCAATGTACCAAATCATGTAAAAAAACATGTTAAAACACACTAGCAATGTGCCAAATTGTGTTAGAAAAATGTTAAAACATGTTAGTAATGTCAAATCATGCTGAAACATGCTAGCAAAGTGCCAAATCATGTTAGAAACATGTTGAAACATGCTAGCAATATGCCAAAGCATGCTATCAACATATTAGAAGCATGCTACTGTAACAATTGCGAAATCATGTTATCAACATGTTAAAACATGCTAGCAAATTGACGAATCATGCTGAAAAAAGCAATCATGCTAGCAATGTGCCAAATCATGCTGAAACAGGCTAACAATTAGCCAAATCATGTTAGAAACGCGTTAAAACATGCTATCAATGTGCCAAATCATATTAAAAATGTGTAAAAACAAGCCAGTAATGTTTCAAATCATGCTATCAACATGCTAGAAATGTGCCAAATCATGTTAAAAACATGTCAAAATATGCTGGCAATGTTCCAAATCATGTTATCAACATGCTGAAACATGCTATTATTGCATTGTGCCAAATCATGTTAAAAACGTCAAAATATGCTAGCAAAGAAACATGTTAAAACATGCAAGTAATGTGCCACAAATATGTTAGACGCATCAAAATTGCTTACAGGATTAAACATGTTTTTAATAGGGCTGTCAAACAATTCATTGATTAATCACATACAAAAAGTTTCAGTTTGCCTAATATGTAGTAAATATTTCTTAAATATATACACATGAATGTGTTTATTTATATTTACACACATTAAGTACACACACATATATTAGGCAAACTCAAACTTTTGTTTTGTATGCGATTAATCGGTTGACAGCCTTAGTTTTTAACATGATTTGGCACATTGCTAGCATGTGCTAAATCACACCAGCAGCACATTTAAACATGCTAGAAACAAGTTAGCAACATGCTACAACATACCAATTCATGGCAAAGCAAAAAGCATGGCAAAAAAATGCGGCCATCCAAGGACCGGAGTTTGACACCCCTGCCCTAGCATGTGCATAGCAACATGCATAAAACCACCCAAAGGTCCACAGTATCTGACAACAGCAAACCGTGTTTCCCTACAGGCATGTGCAGTCATCACATATGATATGAGAGCAAAAAGCTTTAAGACACGCTGTTGTAACTGACACACCATCATCAGTGTACAAGTACCAGCACAGTGGCACAGACTGACGGATATAAATAGCACTCAAGACGGGCATCCCTCAGTTTGGTTGGATGATGACGGCTCTTTGTCTTTCTCTAGTGAGCGTGTGCTCGACCGCTGATGACTGCAGGTGCTGGCGGCATTTCCAGAGAGAAATGGTGATTAATGTACGGTGGCGTTCCCACAGCTGATTGGCCGTGATTATGGAAGAGAGGTGGGGTGAGCGGGTGGATGGGTGTCTGGTGACGAGCGCACACATTTGCTCCTGTTATCATCTTAGATTAGCTGCAAATGAATACAAACCACACGGGCCACCCTGCTGTAACCTGACCTACACCCTAGCAACTGCATAGCAACATGCTAAAAATCAACCAGAAGGTCCTAGAAATGGGGGCATTTTAACATTGACAACTATATTTTGACAACTGCACAGCAAGGGGTTAAAATCCACCCAAACATGCTAGCAATTGCATAGCAACATGTTAAAAATCAACCAGAAATGGGGGTGAGATTATTGTAAAATCTTAACCCCTGGGGTCGAAAAACGCGCCGGCACGGTTTGTGGCCGTTTTTCTGATAACGCCAAAAAGAACTTCAATTACTCCGTCATTTTTGATCGTACAGATAAGAGCAATACATCAATGGAATCTGTAAGGAATTCACTTATTTGTGTACACTCATAACAACAACACTCTGTGGTTTTGTGAAATAAAGCAAACACACAGGGTATGCAGTCTGCCGTGTTGTTGTCTGTGATCGTCATTAAAATGAACTAAAACTCAGCGAATACTCCACACAGAGACATGAGAAAGATCTATAGAAAGCCTGATGTGTCTACTTTTAAATGGAGTAAGTCTTATCGAAAACAAATATCATGTGTTAAAGTAATCTGTACGAAACCAACTCCATGACCAACTCCATGTCTTTCTCGTCAGACCTAATTATTTTTAATTTGTTCACGCCCACGAGCTGCTTTCGGTTTATTATAATCAGCCACGTGGAGGCGCGCGCGGCGAACCGCCCACATCAACGTAAACAAAGCGGGAGACTTCACTTCATTGTTCATCTCGGCTACTTGAGTCTTGTTATTGAAGACGACGCGCTGTGAGGAGAAATATTTATATTTCCCTCAGCGGAAGAGCGCGATGCAACGCACGGCGAGATGCACCGAAAGAGTAAGTCTTTCTTTTATTAGCCTGCTTACGTTGAAGTGAAACGTTATGAAGTATGTTTCATTTCATTGCATCGAAATGTTTGACGACGCCAGTATGTTTTTAATGTTCTATAAAATAAAAATGACGCGATATAAAAGTAATAGTGTTTACACTGTAACACTGAATGATAGTCTTAGATTGTTTAGACAAAACTACTGTCATATACTCGGTTCACGAATAGATGTTTATGACGTGCTTAACAATAATACATTAGTTTCCCAGACATTAAATGGTTTTGTATTGTATACTACATACAAAGCATGCTTGTGTTTATGATTATAAATTCATATTTATTTATTTATTTATTTATCTATCGTATAACAATAGGATAATATTAGTTTATTATTAATACTTTGTTCATGAATAGGTGTTTAACGTGCTAAACAATAATAATTAGTTTCTCAGATATAAAATGCCATTTTTTAAAGATAGTATAAAGCATGTGTGAGTCTGTGACTACAAAATCATACTATATGTATATATTACAGATGCTCCTGATATTAACATGCTCACAGATGTTTTTTTTTTCTTTTTTTGTCTAGTGATCTGATTCCTGCACCACAGATGAATGCTATATGAAGAGTGCTATACCAACATCAAATGTTCAACTACACTGTTTTTTTTTATTGTAAGACAATGTCCTGGACTACTGATGATGAGTTTTGTTTCTTAAATCCATGGAAAGCAGCAGCAATCACTTGAATATGAGGTATAATTTACTTGTTTCACTTGTTGAACAGAATCCAGAAAACAGTTTTCAGGAATGACACAAGGTCTGTTCACGTCTCTATGGTTAGATCAGTGTAGTCAATAATGTGCTTTTGACCTTCATTATGTATGTTTTGATGATACGGTGTTGTAAATAAAATACAAATAGTCTAAAACTCCATTCTCTGAATCTCTCATTGTTTCTACCTGACAGTCACAGTGTCATTGATGGGCCATTAGAGGAGGGTCTTTTGTCTCTCAGGTGTAGATCACTCAATATTCATGGCCGTTGTCACTCCCTCGCATATTCCCTTTCAGTCACAAAACATGTCTTAGAAAATTTAAATCAATATATTGTTTTCTGTAAACAAGTGAATGAGATGATTTTCACATCATTTTGTAGAAAAAACTCTAGACTACCACATCCAGTTCTCAAAAGTCTTGTGAACTAATGTTCTGAATGTGTTTCATGGTCTTATTTCAGTGACTTAAAGATTTTAGTTTTTCACTAACCACGCATAAACGTTGTTTTCTCAAAAACACAAACATGTATTTTAATGTTGCTTGCATATTATTGTAGCCCAGTTTGTGCTGATTACAATGTAATCAGACTTTAGCCATTAATATGTTTTTAAGATACTGAAAAAAGCACAAATGTCAGGGCATGTCAAAACTTCTCCAGGGCCCCAAAACACCCTCAGACCCCAGAGGGTTAATGTACATAATTTAAACAAAAAAATTCTGGATTATTTTTTTTTAAAACTGTTAGCATAGCAACATTCTAAAAACCACTCAAAGCAACAGCACCGCAACATGATTTAAAAAAAAAAAAAAAAAGGGCCAAAACACCCTAGAAACAGCATAGAAACAGCATAGAAACATTCTAAAAACCACCCAAGACACCATAGCAACAGCATAGCAATATACAAAAACAAAAAAAACAGAAACTGAAAAAAAAAGAACATGAAAACAAACACACCCTACCAACAGCATAGCAACATGATTAAATATAGCAACATGGGAAAAAAAACAAAAAACAAAAAAAAAAAACAACAACAACAACAACAACACACCATACCATAGCAACAGCATAACATTTTAAAATCACCCAAAACATCATAGCAACAGCATAGCAACATAAAAAAAAACACCCAAAACACCATAGCAACAGCACAGCAACATTATAAACAAAAAACAAAAAAAAAAAACACCCAATATAACATAGCAACAACATCATTTTAAAAAACACCCAAAATGCTATAGCAACAGCACAGCAGTGTGGGGAAAAAGCACTCAAAACACCATAAACAGCAAAGCAAGAACACCCTAGCAACAGCATAGCATCAATTTAAAAAAAATAAATAAAAATACCCAGGGCCGGAATACCTAACAACAGCATAGCAACATCTCAACCCCCATTTTTAGGGCAATTCTGGTTGATTTTTAGCATGTTGCTGTGCTGTTGCTATGGTGTTCAGAGTGCTTTTAGAACGTTGCTATGCTGTTGCTATGGTGCTCTGGGTGGTTTTATGCACTAATACACTAGTGGTTGGAACAATAATCAAAATATTACCTTTTTTCCTACAGGTATTTACTTCATTCATTACATGATTCTAAAATGCAGTTGCTCCTTCAGAAGACAGCAGCATCAGTTAGCAGTGGTGTCAGAGTGGCCTCTGCTGGCCTGGAGTTTAAATCAACAACACTTGAACCCATCCTACCGGGATAAAGTTCTTGCACACGAACACCAGAACTGTAAATATCCACAGACATTATGCTAATGTATTTCCACTGGGAGCATTTGGCTGTTGTCACAATCTCGATGACTATTGATGGGTCAGAAGGAAAAATGTCATTGCATTGATTCAGGACAACCTGTGTTTGACTCAAAACACCAAAAAAACATGTTGTAATCTGGGGAGTGTAAGTATATGCCTTTCTGATGCTTTGCATCTTGGTGATACAATGGTATACCTTGGTATTTTAATGCATAACATGGTGAGAACTGATTTCTGTATTCATATGCCATGATCTTCCAAAGTACCAAAAAGAAAATGTCCAAATATCTATGGTAACATGTCTAAAAACTTTTTTTTTTAAATAATCAACCATAACACAATAACGCAACTGCATAGCAGCGTAAGGGGGGGGGGAAGCCCAGATCATAGCAATGTGCATAAAACCACCCAGAACAGCATAGCAACTGCATAGCAACATTACAGAAACCATCTAGAACATCATAGCAAATGCACAGCAATGTGCTTAAAATCCCCCAGAACACCATGGTGACTGCACAGCAACATGTTAACACAATCAAAACACCCGAGTACCATGTTAAAAACCACCACAACATGTTAAAAAAAAACCCACCTAGATCACCTAGCAACTGCATGGCAACAATCAAAACACCCTCGCAACTGCATAGCAATATGCTAAGAAAAAAAAAAAACACCCCGAATAGGCTACCACGGCAACTAAATAGCAACATTGTTCAAAAAACACCCAGAACACCCTAGCAACTGCATAGAAACATAAAACATTTAGAACATAACAAATGCATAGCAACACGTTTAAAAACACCAGAACACCATGGCAACTACACAGCAACATGTTAAAAAAAACAAACAAACAAACCAAACATTGAGATCACCATAGCAGCTACATAGCAATATGATAATGAAAACACCCCCACAATCCCATAGCAACATGTTAAAAAAAACACCCTGAAAACAGCAAAATTGTCACGTTAAATCAATGAAAGCAGTTAAATCTTCTGTTTATTCAGCTGCAGCGATCGTCATTTCCTGGATTTCTTCTTTGGGGCGTATTCGGAGTTTACGCGCGAGAGCGCCCTCTGGCCTTAGGATGGTGATTTACTACTGATCACAGAACCGTGCTTTACCGACAATATGCGCACATGAATATCGAAGCTTTTCTTAATATCGATTGCAATATTGTCGCAATTTATCGTGCAGCCCTACCTAGCAATATGCTTTAAAAAAAAAAAAAAAAAGTCAAAAAAACACAAACAAACAGAAAAACAGCGCAAATAGCAAACACCCAAAACACCGTAACAACTGCATAGCAACATTAAAAACCATTTAGAACAGCATAGCAAATGCACAGCAACATGTTAAAAACCACACAGAGAACTCTAGTATCTGCACAGCAACATGCATAAACCCCCAGAACACCCTATCAACTGTATAGCAACAAAAAACAACAACATTGAGATCACCATAGCAACCGCATAGCAAGAATCAAATCAACCTCACAACTCCATAGCAACATGTTAAAAAACACCTAGAAAACAACTAAATAGCAATTTGGTTAAAAAAAAACAAAAGAAGAGAACAGAAAGAAAGAAAAACAAACAAACAAAAAAAACAACACTCAGAACATTATAGCATAGCAATGTGTTAAAAACCACACAGAGAACCCTAGTATCAGCACAGCAACGTGCATAAACCCCCAGAACAACCTAACAACTGCATAGCGACAAAATTAAAAACACCCTAGCAACATGTTAAAAACCACTATAGCAATTATACATATTTAAAAAACACCAGCACCACCACCAAGATTATCATAGCAACTGCATAAAAATGTTCCCAAATGTGTTATATAAATGCACAGAATAAAAACAGCTGAACTGGGATAGAAATGCTTCAGAAATATGCTCCACTGCTTATTGTTAGTTAGCTATGCATTATGTAGCTAATGCAATAACTACTGGAATGCAATAGTTCCAGGACTAAAAGGGGGGATATGATGATTAATGTCATCTCGAGGTGAAAAATTCAATGCAATTTAAAAAAATCCAAGAATATGAACAGCTGATATATGCTGGTCACTCTCATATCCCACACTCATACTCATCCATCAGAAGATGATGAAGTGTCCACCTGAAGACTCGCAATGAATGTACTTCACACTCACCGAGCGACTAATTCAGCACTGATTTACACACTGACCTCTCGTAATGTGATTGACACTGTGCTCTCTGTCTTAAATAGGAGAAATCCAATCATCTCAAAGAGCTCAGAAATAGCGACATGCTGCTCTATTGACTGTGACCTCTGCGGCCGCCGCCTGTAAATACTCACACATGACGATTTGTGGATTGATTGCTGTTGGCTTTTGGAGCGTTGCAAGATTTTATTTGGAGACATCATTTATCTACAGAGCAGCTCATAAATTGTGAGGGTCAAAGTGTCACTAGAATCCGGCAAGCATTTGTACATCTCGTTAAAACGGCAACAGGAAAGTCATTTTCGACACTGTCCACATTCATACACAAGTGAATAGTCGTCAGTCCTAACTGGAGTGATAAATACATCTTCACGTGTGAATTTCACAAAACCTGTCCAGAACATCTCACAAGACACCACAAAAAAAAGAGAAAAAATATATTAAGTCCTGCTGAAATGGTATTTCAGGTGTTCAAAATGTTTGACAATTAAGATGACAAACATTAATGCAAATTCACATTACTTTAATGCAAAAAGAGTTTTTTGTAATTTCCATTATTCTCAATAATACTTTACTGTAATAGAGCTATTTTTAGTCGGATTACAGTATTAATCAATATAAAAAAATTATAATAAATCAGTGCATAACTGCTTTACAATTTTAATATGATTGTTACACAGTGTTATTTTAGTATTATTTATATACTATTATAGTATTTCTTAATATTTCAGATTTCCTTGTTACTTTTACATTTTTTTATTTTAGTTTTAGTATTTTTATTGTGCTTTTGTTGTTTTCAGTAGGGTCTTATATTTTTATTTAGCATAATTATTTATTTCAGTAATATTTTAAAGCAACATTTCAAATTTTCATTAATTTTTCAAGTTTAAGTTTTTCTAATATTTCTATTTTTTTATTTCAGCTTTATTTCAATAACGATCTCTTTATTTTAGTAGTAATAGTAAAAATAGTCATTTAGATTTTTAACTGAATTGCAGTATTTTTAATCATAACAGCATTACAATAAATCAATGTGTACGTGCTTTACAATGTAAATTATGATTGTTACGCAGTGTTGTTTTAATATTTATATCCTATTACAGTGTTTATTAATATTTTGAAATCCCTTTATTTTGTTTAATTTTTTTTTTAACTAGAAATGTTAATTTTTTTTTAATTTAGAAATGTTATTAGGTGCTTATTTTCAGGAGGTTTTTTATTTTTATTTAGCGTTTATTTTTATTTCAGTAATATTTCAAAGCAACATTTTAAATTTTAATTTCTCAATTTTAAGTTTTTCTAATGTTTATCTTTTATTTTATTTCAGCTTTATTCCAATAATTTTTTTTAAAGTTCAATTTATTTTATTAGTAAAAGTAAAAATAGAAATTCTCAGATTTTAA
>VONZ01002749.1:0-22500 GCA_012976165.1 Labeo catla | reverse complement strand
TTCATAATGTGAGATTAATGTTTTAAATATACAATTTTGAACATAGAAATATTAAATTATTTTAATAACTAAAAAGAAGATAAAAATGAAATACTGCCAGTAGGTGGTGGCAAGTCACTGATTTAATTTCTGAATCATATTCATTTGATTCGTTCGAACGGCTGATTCATTCAGGAATAAAGCAAGTGACTCTTTTTATGAATGGGTAATTGATTCATTGACTTACTAGAAAATGCACGTTCATTCGTAAACGAAACACCGCTGTGTTTGAATGAAGATGCGCAGCGGCTCAGTTGTGACTTTGTTTCAAACTATTTTAGAAGATGAAATAGAGCAAAATCAGCCAATAGTGCTATAGTCAGACAATGTAAGTCACTTAATATTAATTTCTTGTTTATTTAACTGTTGTATTAAATCAATATCTCATTTACAAAGTCCCTTAAAAATCATTAAAATCTGTCACTCATCTTAGTTCATCGCTATCTCACAAAATTATAATCAACGAAACTCTCTACACTTCGCAATCAATCTCTTAAAAATGTAAAGTATGTATCGCAAAATGTATCGCATTTTGCAGAAAAGGGAGACTGGTGTTTGTCACGGTTTGGAAAAAAAGGGAGAAAACATGACAGAATAACACGGCGGATATCGCATTTTGTGTAAAATTAAAAACTGCTTTTTCAATAACTAGATAGCTTTTATTAAAATTTTAAAATAGTTTTTTTTTTTTTTTTTTTTAGATTTTCCATTTTCTTTTTCATTTTTTGAAAGTTTCTTGTAATTTTGTTGTGCGCTTTTGTCATTTTTATTAGTGTTTTTAATGTTTGTATTCATTTTAATTAAACAAAAAGTTAAACAAAATGAAAATGAGTAAAATGAGTGAAAATGAGCGAAATCTGCATTGGGAACTTTTCTGACGTTTTGTGAAACTCCTGATCAGTTTGCATTCATGCTATACATATTTCAGAAGTTATAATATTTACCTGTGCAAAAGACATAGCTACAAATAATAATGTAGGTATCTAAACCAGGGTTAATTTAAAAAAAAAAAAAAAAAAAAAAAAAAAAAAAAAAACTAGTTATGGCAACATTTCTAATTTTTTGTTTAGTTTAACTTAGCACTAAAATACTTAAAAACAAATTATATACTTTTTTTTTTTAAATAATAAAAATTACAAACACACAAAAACAAACAAAATAAATAAATAAAATAGTATAATAGTTTCTTATTTATACTTAAATAACACAGATCTAAACACAAAAACACAAAAATATTTAAATTAAACAGTGAGGTTTATAAGACACTGTTTAGTTTTCCTTTCCGTAATGGATTCAGGGAGACCGATACTGAACAAAGTCTTCCATCATCCTCGTATGCTTGAAGAGGAACCAGGGGAAACTGGAGATGAGCTCTTATGTCTGATTCCTCTGAGATTCCTCTCATTATCCCTCTCTTTCTCTCTCTCTCTTTCCCCTCCAGCTATTTCACATGACAATCGTGTTATTAGTGGAGCCCGAGGCACATACAGATAAGACGCTGGCAAGAGGTGACCATGGAAAGTGGAGCACCATCTGTTATTATGATGGTCTTACCTTAAAGTCACCATGAAATCAAAATCCACATTTATTTAGTTTTTAATATTCGGTTCTACTCAAAAATACATTACATGTGATATAAGGCTCTATTTTCAGATTTCATATTATCTGCATTCAGATGCTCTTAAACGCATCTTTACATTTAACATCTGACTAGTTCAGACGAGCCAGGAACATTGTATTTTCAAAAGATCATACTGAAAGACCAGGCCAAGGCAGCTCTCAAAGACATTAAAAGCATCGTCTAATGAGAGTATGATGAGGTAAATTATACATGGCACCTTTCCTACTTCAAGACAGACCTTTTGAAAATTGAATAATTTAATAACTCCTAAGTAGTCATTCCCTGTATGTTAATAACTTTTAGAAGAATGAAAGAGCCTGCTTTCCACCTCGTCCTTTTCTGCCTTTAGAGGTTTTACATTCAAGTCCAGTTAAGAGCCTTAAAATAATGTGATGTGATGGAATAAGTGCGTTCATTTCAGAACAGAGCAGATGGATTCTATTTATAGAGTCTAATCACAGCTGGAGTAATAGAACGACTGCTAGAGATCAATGCTAGAAAACTTTGGAATTGGCCATCCAAGATGTAGATGAGAGTTTATTTCTTCATCAGATTTGGAGAAATGTAGCACTGCATCACTTGATCACCAATGGATCCTCTGTAGTGAATGGGTGCCGTCAGAATGAGAGTCCAAACAGCTGAGAAAAACACCACAATAATCCACAAGTAATTCACACCACTCCAGTCCATCAATTAATATGTCTTGAGAAGCCAAAGATGCATGTTTGTAAGAAACAACAGATACTTCCAGCCAAAGTCCTCTTTAGTAGTTACAGTACTTCAACCTAAACATTTATTTGAAGGCATTTCTAATTTTTTTTAGTTTAAGTTTAAGCTCATGTAATATTTATATTTTATTTTAGCTTTATTTCATTTAAAAATTATTTGAATGATAATTAGCACAAAAATCATACCATTTAAATACAGTAATAAATTGAATTAGTTTTTTTTTTTATTTTCCATTTTCTTTTTAATTTTTGTTAAAGCTTTAGTAATTTTCTTATGTGATTGTCAATTTTATTAGCTTTTAAAAAAAAATTTGTCTTATTTTACATATATTTTTATTTTTACTGGAAAACAAGACAAAAATACTACCGAAAAATGCAGTACAACAAATAGTACCATTATTTTCCTTTTTCTTTTTCATTTTTATTAGTTTTAGTAATTTTCTTATGAGACTGTCAAATGTATATGTATAAAAGCTCAACTGCAGTTTCTGCCAAAATAAAAGCTCATAGGTTTATTTCTTGCAAGCACTCATCACTGTTGTTCCATAAGCGCCACCTGCTGTCAGAGAATGAAACTCAGCCTGTCTGCTGTTTTTGTGTTATGCAGGTTTTAGCATAATTTCACAAAGCTAAAGTCCATTCTGCTTTTGCTTTAAATGTTGAAATCAAATAAAAAAAAAAAATCAAAAAAAAAAAAAAAACTGCTCATGCTACATGTGTGTAGCATTTTTGTATAGTGATTAAAAGGCAGTGAAAAGGCAGTTTCTAATTTCAAATGATTTTTTTTAGTTGTTTAAACTAGGTTTAGTTGTTGTAGTAGCAGCAACTAAAGTTTCATGGCTTAGAAAAAAATATTTATGGCCGGTAAATTTTCTCAAGTCACCAGATGTTAGTTTTAGGCCCTGCCTGCAAGTGTGGAAACTAGGACAAAAGTATTGTAATTTCCCTACTGTAGAATAAGGTAAAATATACCGGTGAAATACACATTTCATTTATTTTACTATGCAATTTTTTTTTACAGTATATGGCTATTACTGTCATAGGAATAATAATAGAAAATTATTATTACTCTTATATTCTAATCTGTTTGGCTTCCAAATTCACCAGTGGGAGTGTAACAAGCCTAGAAAAAAACGAGCGTGTTGCGACCGTGTCGCTTCCGTTATGAGCGCAGCTGCCGCGCGCCTACATTTAAAATAACGAACTTGAGCGTGCAAAAGACACGATATGTGAACAGCTCCATCACTGCACCATGGTATTTTGGCAGCAATGTGGGATATTCACATTGAATTTAATTACAGGAGTAATGGTATATAATTATAATATATATGCATGTATTTGTGATTAAGCTATAGCATGTGTGCATTTATACTGAATGTTTTTAGACTACCGTTTTTCATACAAATAAGCTACCTATAAAACCATGTAGTTATATTTTTACCATAGTATTGAGGTACCATAATGTGTGGTTTTAACTGCTTCAGAATAAATTTAACCATATAAAACTGAGGTTGCTACAATTACAGATGTTACTGACTGATAATGAACAAAAATTTACCTCTGCATCCTCAACTATCAAATGTGCATTTCTAAGAGACAAAAAATTATTATTATTATTATTTTTATTAGACAACCCAAACCTGTTTCTTCATTTGAAACAATATAACTCAGAACATGCAGAAATTAATTTTTCTATTTAGATATTTATTTTGTTAAGGAAAATTAATGGTCTGGTTTCTACAACTTTCACTTTGGAGCAAAAATCTGACTTTAAACTTGAAAGAAATAAAGATTTGACATTTATCGTGATAATTACCGATATCTGATATGAAAAAAAATATTGTAATTTATCTGCCCATGTAGTCCAGCCCTAGCTGGAGCTCTTAATTTTAAAAACTTAAAGTACACCAGATAGATGAATTTAATTTTAAAATGTACAAAATTTTACCGAGGTCCACCCACCACAGTCTCATAAAATCCTGTGGGAAACACTGCTTAATATTAATTTCTTGTTTATTGAACTGTTCTATTTAATCAGTATCACATTTGCAACTCCCCCTGAAAATCATTAAAAGCTCTCACAGTCCTTCATTTATCGCGATCTCACCAAGTTTCATTATAATCAGTGAAGCTTCCTACGCTGCACAACGAATCTCTGATCGGGTTAGTCGCACTGGTGCGCCTAAATATTTTTTCCATAGTCGCATGTAGATGTTTTCAGTCGCACTGTACAGCCCTGAATTGATGGACTGAAGTGGTGGGGATTACCTGTGGATTATTGTGATGCTTTTAAAATCGGTCTCATTCTGACGGCACCCATTCACTGCAGAGGATCCATTGGTGAGCAAGTGATGTAATATGCTACATTTTTACAAATTTGATGAAGAAACAAACTCATCCACATCTCAGACACACTAAGCCTGAACTGAAATTTGTTACCAAGTTATAATAGCTCTAGGAATAACTCTGTCAAAAGTGAAAATCCTTCTTAGGCTTGACCATATGGCCGAAAAGAACAAGCAAGCACTATAAAATCTATATTTCAGCTGTATTGCGTTCATAAAAACACACTTCATACAGTATGGAGCTCATCCAGAATCTGAAGAGCATGATGCTTGTCCATTTTTTTTTTTTTTTAAGCGATGAAGACCAGGTTGGGAGATGAGAAGCACAGAAGGCCAGTGTTTGAGGAAACAGAGGGAATTCTGGGTCTCTTCAACATCTGAAGGCCCTTTCATGTGTCACGGACACTAGCCAGCGGGACTCACAAAATCAATCAAAGCGTCAGGAGTCCGTGCCGTACGGAGAAACACACAACACCTCAGCAAACTACACACGCAGAGATATAGAAATGCAAGCTAAGTTTCTGTGCAAGTGTATATCTTATCCAATTCAACACGGTAAGCAATACTACAGTTTATTTCAGATTTAAGGTAATAATCTGTGGTTTTCTGTGCATAGATGAGCTTAGAGCTACAGATATATTGGCCCAAAAAAGTATTTAGATGCTTAAGCCATTGCAGATAATGACGTGACGCCTAAATTTTCTGTCCGATTGCATTTTTTTCAGTTTAAAATTTGTTTAAATGCTTTTTTCCAACATAATTTTTCTGTTATTCAAAGTGTCAAAATACCATGCTGTGCGACCATCCGGCCATAACTGTTGCTTTGGAAACGTCTTTGAAATTACCCTTAATTTATTCTGATTCATTTTCTGCACTATTTGGCATGATTTCCAAAGTGTTTTGTAATCCTGTATAAAATTGCAAAGCATTTGTATTTATATTTATATTTTATGAAATATCATGTGGTGCGACCATCAAGAAACTACCATTTTTGGACTTTTATGCTGAAATCCATTCAAAGATAGGACTTTATATCATATCAATTTGTCAATGATCCATGGAAGCATAGTCTATAATATACTTTGGTTAAAAATTCTCAATGGTTGTGTAAAACACCACCCTTTTTACCTTGCCAAAATCAGCTCTACAAAAATCATCTCATTCTGGTCGAGGCTGCTTTAAATGCAAATGAGCTCTGCTCGCCCCGCCCCTCTTTTCTCTCTGTGGATAGACGCGTCTGTTTACATTAGCCGCTAAACTTGCTAACTAGCACTTTATTAGGAAAGGCGATCGCAAAGATTCATAAAAAAAAACACACCTTATATTCACTTCTGCTGTAAATGATGCTGGATCATGAATGATTCGTGTGAACATAGATGGATATATGTAGATCGGGAGGCGCATTCCTTTCACAAACAATCTAACTGCACCTTCAGCGGCACAGACGTCAGGAGTAAATGACGACCACTATGTTCATTATTACATCCAGCAACACAACACCTCAATTGCTCAATCGGAGATATTCTTGTCTAACTTACATCCCTGCTCTGGCATCGAAACAAAGAGGATGGACTCTGACAGCTGATCTGAGGTAAGATGCTCATGTCAATGACAGGCATTTGAGAATGGCTCGATTTGAAAAAGGGGATATTATTTTTACAGATTAATTAAAAACCACTGCATGGATTTTTATCATTATAGGGTAGATTTGTACATACACTGCCAACACACATTAATGTTTAAACAACATGTAAAAGTGAGGTTTGCATCCGGTGACCCCTTTAAATTTAAATATGAATGTGTGTACACAACATTATTAATGTTTGAACAATTACAATGGATATGATTATTTTTTGTATTTTAAAATTGGCCTGTCAAAAATCCTTATACGTCAATGTTACGAACCGTACACTGTTTTTTCTTGTGCATGTTCTTTTTGTTCTGTCACTTTTAGCGATTCTAGGTACCGCCTCCTTTGGAACTCTATTGGCTGACGGGGCTGTCCTTCACCGTTGATCACCTTTAAAACGGAAGCGGCGACTGGAAGTTCTGTGCTGTTTGACTTGGCGTGTCACTGGTTGTTTGTTGTGTCCGTTTGTCTGCTACTACTTGCGACACTAGTGTGAAATTTGTTGAAATGATCTGTGTAAACTATTGGCATTTGTGACACCTGAGTTCACGACGAACCTTGTGTGTCTTCGACACTTTTAGCCCGCTTATGCTCCACTCAAACTTGTGATCTAATTGCTGACTTGCAGATAACGGAGACGTGGAACAGCCTAGTAAGTCACGTGACGTACATATCTTGCACGTAGGTTTTATTTATGTATTAGAAACACTAGTTTAGTGAAGTGCGCTAAATGTGTATTTTTGTGTTTTTAGTTAGCGTAAGTTCAGGGCGCATTTGCGCTGAAGACTTTTCTTTTCATATTTTTGTTTTCTTATTTAGAGGACCGGGAGGAGACAGTGGGGTTCTTTTTGTTATATTTATTTCTTTGATTTTCTAGCGCCACTTCTAGTTCCCTCTCCCGTTTGTCTTGGTTATATAAACTATTATTTTTTTTTCTTATTTTGTTTTCCTAAATGTTGTAAATATTCATGGTTGTGGGAGCAATAAATCTCTTGCGGTGCTAATTTGTTGTCCTGCGTTTCTCTTGCCAGTCTTTACCTTCAGCTTTTTTCTTCTGGTCATCTCAATGTTACTCCTTTTAAAATCCTAGACAAAAATTTCCATCAAGGTCGTAACAGTCAATGACCCATTAGATACAGAAGCATTGGATAGCTTCTGCAACCAGATGGTCTGGTCTATAAAAACTGGAGAAAACAGTCTCTGAACACAATATACAACTTTAGACTGAACTTTTTTAGATTTTCAGATTTTAACTGCAATTTCCAACCACAGCAAGAACATCAATTCAGTAGTGTTATTCTTTGTATTTTTCAAGTTCAAGTCCACCCACTTAAATCTACTCTCCTGTCTGGTTTGTTTGTCGAACAAAACTGCGTATTTGGCATTATGATTGGTTTAAGACATTTAAGAAGGCAACTCTGAAATTATAAAACAAAAATGAGATCATCATTTACAAAAACCCATAATAAATGCAAATACTTTGTTTCTAAACACTTTAATTACTGAGAACATCTAAAAAAAAAATGTTAAGCATGTTAAGGAAATGATTTAATTTTAATATAAATCATGGTTGCACCACATGACATTTTTTAAGGCTATGGCCAATTCATCGAGATGGGGAAAAAACCCCACACTAAAATCACTTAATTTTAAATTCTAATATGAATGTGTACACAACATTCTTAATATCTGAACAATTACAACAGATATGATTATTTTTTGTATTTTAAAATTGTCCTGTCAAAAATCCTTATACGTCAGTGACCCATTAGATACAGAAGCATTAGCTAGCTTCTGCAACCAGATGGTCTGGACTATAAAAATGGAAGAAAACGGTCTCTGAACACGATATACAACTTTAGACTGAACTTTACACTGTATGCAATAACAGCCAAGATTTTCACTGTAATTTCCAACCACAGCAAGAACATCAAATTCATCTTTGATCATTCAAACAGATTTGAGAAACATACTTCTCACAGACACTTTCTAGTATATCAGGAAATTAAATGTAAGTTTGGACTGTTGATGCTCATGTCAGTTCATGCGTTCTCATTCTGATGTTTTTCAGGTGGTCTATCCTCCAGAGTCACACATGATGCCTCACTTTTGCTTTGTAGTGCAAATCAATCAGACCGACCTGGGATTCTTGCCATCTCCTGACGAGGAACACAATCTAAACTGACCGACAGTCCCTCGGGTGACGGACTTCACAGACGCTGTTCTAGCGCTTTCTACATATAACAAAGGCTGCCAGGATCTTCAACCGCCCACGCTAATGAGAGGCTCTGCCTTTGAGCTCAATGTCTTTGTAGTGGGAGGAAAGATTCAGAGTATAACTTTCAGACGGATGAATAAAATGCTTGTTCTTCACAAGAGGAAAGAGCTGGTCACCAGCAGTCTCAGTGTTTTCTAGTGTTATTCTTAGTATTTGGTGTCAATTTTTAGCTGAAGTTTAATGCCGTCACCTAGGGCTGGGCGATAATTCGATAACGATAATTTTCCTCGATAAAACGATATGAAGAGTTTGATAAATGTTCGGTATAATTTTTACGTGCCAAAAGCGACTCATTTGAATCGCGCCACATGGACCGTTTATCCGCTCGGACCAAAGTTCAAACTGCTGCGCTGCGCGAACTCACTAAACAATATGCATTTATTATCTAGATGCAGCATTGACGCGCCTGGAAAAACCGAGCGCGCCGCTTCCATAATGAGCGTAGCTGGCGCATGCCTACATTTGAAATAAACTTGAACGTGCAAAAGATGCGATATGTGAATGGCTCTGTCACGCGAGCACTAAACAGTGCTGTGAGATCCAGTGTGAAACACTTGAATTCAGCGATGAACACAAATGACTCTGTGATTCAAACTAGTTTAAAGCTG
Source organism: Labeo catla (assembly GCA_012976165.1). Taxonomy (NCBI): domain Eukaryota; kingdom Metazoa; phylum Chordata; class Actinopteri; order Cypriniformes; family Cyprinidae; genus Labeo; species Labeo catla. The sequence continues at coordinate 13,251 of VONZ01002749.1, read as the reverse complement.
TGTGCAACGAGACAGTCAGAAGGCTTTTCAATCTACACATCGCCATCATTTACCATGGATTTACTGTAGAAACACTCACTGCACCATGGTATTATGGCAGCAATGTGGGACATTCACATTGAATTTTATTACAGGAGTAATGGTATATAATTATAGTATGTGTGTATTTGTGATTAAGCTATAGCATGTGTGCATTCATACTAAATGTTTTTAGACTACTGTTTTTCATACAAATAGGCTACGTATAAAACCATGTAGTTATATTTTTACCATGGTATTGAGGTAACATTATGTGTGGTTTTAACTGTGTTTATTATGATTTAAAACGTATGCTTGCTACTATGGGAGACCAATGCTTAAAAAAAATAAATAAATAAATAAAAAAAACCACTGGGTCCGAATAAATGTAACCATATAAAACAGAGGTTGCTACAATTTTTACAGATGTTACTGATTGATTATGAACAAAAAATTACCTCTGCATCCTCAAGCTATCAAATGTGCATTTCTAAGACACAAAAAAAGTGATATTATCATCATCATCATCATTATCAGACAACCCAAAACCTGTTTCTTGATTTGAAACAATATAACTCATTAGAACATGCAGAAATTAATTTTTCTATTTAGATATTTATTTTGTTAAAAAACATTAATGGTCTGGTTTCTACAACTTTTACTTTGGAGCAAAAATCTGACTTTAAACTGAAAAGAAATAGAGATTTGACATTTATCGGGATAATTATCGATATCAACTGATATGAAAAAATTATCGTGATAATTTTTTTTGCCCATATCGCCCAGCCCTACCGTCACCTATAAACTGCTTTGGTTCCAAAAACAATAAATGAGAAAAATAAATTATTTTTGCAAATAAAACAGATTAAGCACGTTTTACAAGACAATACAATTTCGGTCTTTCCACTTTAAAATGTATTCAATATTACTTCATGTTTCTTTGTAATAATTATTAATTTACTAGTGACTTATGAGTGAAAAACTGTACACAATTATTTTTTTTTTTAAATAAATTTGTATTTATTTATTTTTTTTTTTTCCATAAATTACAAAAAAGCAGTAACACATTAAATAAAATAAAAACATGAATCTTTTAAGTAGGAAAAATGATTGTATTTTTCTGTAAATTGTACTCCAATATTCATTACTAAAGTACAATATTTTGAGTAAAAAAAATAAATAAATAAAAACTTTAAATCACAACTAAAATTTTAATCTCTTAAATTAAACAATAGCGACTAATATTTTAATTATTAACAGGACAATACAGATTAATATTTTAATCTCTTAATAAAACAAGACTAATTTTGATCACTTAAAAGCAACTAGTATATAAATATCTTAATAGAACAATAAGACTAATCTTTGATAAAGCACTTGTATTTTTTTTTAATGTCTGTGGTGCCTGTGAAATGTGAAGAACAAGAATGAGACGAGATGTGAGAACTCATAACACTGCAAACCTAGTTTACCTATGGGTATAAATAAAGTGAACCTGAACCTGAATATCTTAATCTTTTACTTAATAGCAACTCATATTTTAATCTCTTAATTGATCAATACATATTAATATTTAAATATCTTAATAGAACACAGATTATTTTAATCTCTTAATTAAATAGCAACTAATATTTTAATTTCTTAATAGAATAATAAGATTAATATTTTAATCTTGTAATAGGACAATAAGATTTTATCTCTTAATAGAATAAAATTGATCTTTTAATAGAATAAGATTAATCTTTAATCTCTTAATTGAACAAAATTAATCTTTTAATCTTTCAATAGAATAAAATTAATCTTTTAATCTCTTAATTGAACAATAAGATTATTCTTTTAATCTCTTAATAGAATAAAATTAATCTTTTAATCGCTTAATTAAACAATAAGATTAATCTCTTCTCTCTTAATTGAACAATTAGATTAATATTTTAATCTCTTAATACAATAAAATTAATCTTTTAATCTCTTAATAGAACAATTAGATTAACCTTTTAATCTCTTAAAAGAATAAAATTAATATTTTAATCTCTTAATAGAATAAAATTAATCTTTTAATCTTAATAAAATAAGATTAATCTCTTAATCTCATAATTGAACAATAAAATTAATCTTTTAATCTTTCAATAGAATAAAATTAATATTTTAATCTCTTAATTGAACCATTAGATTAATATTTTAATCTCTTAATAGAATAAAATTAATCTTTTAATCTCTTAATTGAACAATAAAATTAATATTTTAATCTTTTAATAGAACAAAATTAATCTTTTAATCTCTTAATAGAACAATAAAATTATTCTTTTAATCTCTTAATTGAATAAGATTAATCTTTTAATCTCTTAATAGAATAAAATTAATCTTTTAAATCACTTAATTGAACAATAAGTAATCTTTTAAACCACTTAACTGAACAATAAGTAATCTTTTAATCTCTTAATTGAACAATAAGATTAATATTTTAAATCTCTTAATAGAACAATACAGATTAATATTTTTATTAATATATTTATTAATCTCTTAATTGATCAATAAAACTATTTTAATCTCTTAACAACTAATATTTTAATCTCTTAATAGAACAATAACTACTAACATTTCAATCTCTTAATTTTACAATCGCAACTAATATTTTAATCTCTTAACTGAACAATAGGACTAATATTTTTAATCTGCTAACAGAACAAAACTCATTTTAAACCATGCATCTATTGCTTCTGTTTAAAAACTTAAACTTGAATTTGTGAAATGCATTGAAAAATGTGCTTGTGCTATATTTTTTTTTAAAAATAAACAGTTAAAACTGAGTTATATGTATTGCAAAGACATCACAGATTTCCAAGAATACCTAATATTACATAATTTAATTATGCTGTGATAAATAACTTTTTTAAATAAGATAAGATAAAATAATAAAGTTTTTTCCCCACAAAATAAGAATTAAGATTATTAAAATTAAAAAAGTATAATTTTTAATGCACTTACTTACAAGCAGTCAAATGTTGAAAGTTTCAATAGTTTTAAAAACAAGTATTCAAAATGTATAATATAACTGCAAAGCGGAAAATGCACATATTTTGTGAGAACGTGCAACTTGCTCAAGCGAAACAGGCACTAAAATGTGTAATCCACAGCCTAAAATGAATAAGAAACAAATACTGGATTTCATTCAGGAAATATGCAGACAGTGTGATTTGATGTAGTTTGTAGCTTGGCAAACTACACTAGAGTTTTGCACATATTCAAGCTCAACACATTAAGGAGGAGTTGAACACATAAAACCAACTTTCCCTCCAGGCCAAGTGTGTCTAGGGTGCACATATTCAGTCTAGCTCACTCGCCAGTGAACACACAAATGTAGGTTCCCCTTTAACCCTGAAAAAAAGTCAAAACATCTAAATGCATGGATGTCACAACAGCTGAATCTTTGGAATCAGATATAGTATGTTAAACAATTAGCTTTGAGAGATCCAGCCTGGAACATAAAAGGGCAAAGGAAAACAAATGTTTTTCCAGCTAACCTGCAGGTCACTGGCACAGAGGAGTTTGTAGCCTGAAGACAGGAGCTCAGTCAATGCGCCGTCTATATTTAGGAGCTCTATAGTCAATCCTGAATGTGGTCTACACTGCGGCAAACTGACCTATGTGGCATCAAATGCAGGCTTTGGCAGGAAAATTAATGTGCATTGAAATAATCGTAGAAATTGAAAATTATATTTAGCTGTGCTAAAATTTCTTGGTAAGTAGGTGAATCTCACAAAACTGGTCAAGGTGATATTTCAGTGGTTAGATATGCATGTATGTATTTATTTATGAATGAATGAAAGAGACGTTGACCTGGCCATGTTTTCTTCCATTCACCATTATATTTCACTGGCATAATAATTTTTATTTATTTATATATATATATATATATATATTTTATTATTGTTATTGTTGCTTTTAATTTACTTGGCCTGGTTTTCATGACCTTCACTATTATATTTCACTGGCATAATAATAATAATAGTAATAATAGTAATGATAATAATAATAATAATAATAATAATAATAATAATAGTAATAATAATAATAATAATAATAATAATAATTATTATTATTTATTTTGGAAAATTTACCTGTCCATGTTTTCAAGACATTCACTATTATATTTCACTGGCATATTAATAATAATAATAATAATAATAATAATAACAATAACAACAACAACACCAAACAACAACCACTTAATTACTACAGCATTATTGTTGGTGTTATTATTATTATCATTATTATTTATTAATTAATTATTTACATTTGTTTTGAACAAAAAATACTAAAGTTTTTAATTTAATGTTTTCATGACATTCACTATTATATTTCAAAATATATATATAAAATATATATAAATATATGCTATGTTTCACTAGCATAATAATAATAATAATAATAAAAAATATTTTTTAATTATTCATTTATTTATTTACTTTATTAATTCATTATTTGTTTTGCTAAAAAAAGTTTTTAATTGAATGTTTTCATGACATTATTATATTTTACTGGCAAAACAACAACAACAACTTATCGACTGATTTTTTTTTTATTATTATTTATTAATTTTATTGTTATAATTAACCTGACCATGTTTTCATGAAATTCATTATATTTCACTTGCAAAATAATAATAATAATAATAATAATAATAATAATAATAATAATAATAATAATAATAACAACAACAATAACAACAACAACAACAACAACAACAACAACACTTTTAATAATTACTACAGCATTATCGTTGGTATTATTATTATTATTATTTATTAATTCATTATTTACATTTGTTTTAAACAAAAAAAAAAAATACTAAAAAGTTTTTAATTGAATGTTTTCATGACATTCACTATTATATTTCACTGGCAAATATTACCAACAACAATTTACAATTTATTCATGGTTTATTTTATTTTTTATTTGTTTCTTTTTAATTTTTTAATTAACCCAACCATGATGTCATGACATTCACTATTATGTTTCACTAGCAAAATTATTTATTTATTTAGTTTATTAATTCATTATTTATTTAAATGTTTTGTTAAAAAAAATGTTTTTAATTGAATGTTTTCATGACATTATTATATTTGACATTATTATATTTCACTGGCAAAACCACAACAACAACAATTTTATCAACTGATTTTTTTTATTTAATTTTTTTATTTATTACATTTTATTGTTATAATTAACCTTACCATGTTTTCATGAAATTCATTAATATATTTCACTTGGAAAATAATAATAATAATAATAATAATAATAATTAATTAATGATATATAATATTAATTATTATTTCATATAATATTTATATTTTAATGTTTTTATTTTTTTGGTAATTGCCTGGCCATGTTTTCATGACATTCACTCAATATTATTTGCCTGAAGTTAGTGTTTATCATTTCACCTGTTCAGGTTTTCGAGTCATAACAACATGAGGGTAAGTAAATGCCAGAAATGGCATTTTGAGCTTAAAAAAAAAACTAAGAACTAAAGTTTATACCGCATTTATGTAAATAAGCTGGAGTAAAAACTCTGAGACTGCAGAACCACAGCACTCTGTACTATTTCCCATCTCATATTCACCTGCTGGAAAACAACAGCACCAGCGATGGAAATATCAATCAGGCGTCAAGTGTGTCGAGCTACTTTGTCATGTGCCTCCATCCATGAGAGAGAGCTGACAAATGAAAACAGATCACCAATCACTGGCACGCCACAAAACCTCACCAGCGCTACAGAGGAGGAACAGCTCGATTTCAGCAAGAAAAATGACTGAAATAGCAGAGCAGCATCCTGGGAACTCAACAGCGGTATAGAGATGCTCTAGTTAGCATCCAAAATCATTTGGTTGTAAAGTATGGAGGACTAGGAGTGACACTTAAACACTTACACTTAATAAAACACCAGAATCAGTGGTAAAAGCAGTAATTCAATTAAAATGTTAGATTTTAAATGAATAATAATAAATGAACAGTTTTTAAATTAACAAAAGGAAGACATTTAAAAATATTTATTTAATTAATACTTCAGGGGAAAAAAAAAAAAAATTAAACAGCTAACTGGAAAATTAGAAAAATATAAAACTGTTTAATATTTTGAAAATAAATGTGTGAATGAAATACCAAATAATTTTTTAAGATAAATGGAAAATAAATAGAAAAATGTAAAACTGTTTATTTAATTAATGTTTTAAAACTGTTTACTTAATGTTTTAATGTTTTAAAAATAAAACAAAATATTAAATAACTTTAAAACTAACTGGAAAAAATAATTTGACTTAAACTGTTTACATAATTTTTAATAACTATAATTAATACATATAAATAAATATAATTAATAACTAACAAAAAACCTTAACTGGAAAAATAAACGGACAAAATTAAAACTTTACTTAAACTAATTGAAAAAAAAAACAAAAAAAAAAAACAGACAAATTAAAAGTTTCATTCATGTTTAAAATACACAAAAAAAACATTAAATAACTTTCAAACTAACTAAAAAAACAGATGAATTTAAAACCATTTAATGAATGTTTTACAAATAAATAAAATATTAAATAATTCTTTTAAAAAAAGGAAAATAAATAGAAGATAATATAATAGATTAATATATTAATATTTTTAATTATAACTGTTTACTTAATGTTTCACAAATAAAACAAAATATTAAATAACTTTAAAACTAACTGGAAAAATAATTTGGCAAAAGTAAAACTGTTCAATTAATGTTTTAAAAATTAAACAATTTTTTTAACTTGACAAATAGACAAATTTAAAGCTATTTCATTCAGGTTTTAAAAATAAAATAAAAAATGATAAAACATTTATTTTAAAACTAACTAGAAAACAGACAAATTTAAAACCATTTAATGTTTTAAAATTAAATAAAATATTAAATAATTCTTTAAAAAAAAATAGAAAAAAATATAATAGATTATTAAATTAAATGTTTTAAATTCAAACTGTTTACCTGATGTCTTAAAAATAAAAAAAATAAAAAATATAGTAATTTTAAAACTAGCTAGAAAATTAATTTGACAAAATTAAAACAGTTTACATATCGTTCTAAAAATAATAAAATCTTTAAGTGAACTGGAAAAATAAAATGACATTTTAAAATGACAAATTATTTTAAAAATTAAAAAAAAAAAAAAAAAAAAAAAAGTAAAACTTTTAAATAATTTTAAACTGAAGAATTAGACAAAATTAAAGCTGCTCATTTAATCTTATGTTAAAAATAAAATAACTTTTAAACTAACTGAAAAAAAATAGACAAATTTAAAACAGTTTAATTAATATTTTAACAACAACAAAAAAATGTTAAATACTTTAAATGGAAAAACTAAATATACAAATTTAAAGCTGTTTATTGAGTTAATGTTTTAAAATTCAAATAAAACAAAATATTAAATGACTTAAATCAACAAAAACTAACTGGAAAAATAAATGGACCATTTTTAAACTATTTAATTATTGACTCATTCCGGAGGCTGAGGCTAAATTCAGCATTCATAATTAAAAATCCTTCTGGTTTTGTTTTGCCAAATTGCCCACTGAGGAAAACCCATGGATGAAGGATGTATAAAATAGAAAGAAATGAGGGGAATCCAGATTGATTTGCGCTTCAGTTTCTTAACATCTCAGCACATTATTCTGCTGCCAATGAAGAGCAGAAATCAGCCAGGAACAAAACTCCTCCCTCTTTCTTCCTTCTCAGATGATGTCATTTCCCTGAGGAGTGTTTCAGGCAGACGGGATGTAATTCCTTTACTCGCAGCGATCCAGTTCGTGTGTGTGCGCGAGTTGACAGCGCATACTGTGGCCTATCGAGCAGCAGTAATAAGACATCTGTCCCACAGCACCTGCTTTCCACATCAGGATGCCAGCGCTCTCACTGACGAGCCGCACCAGCCGTAATCGCTCCTGACACACACCGCATACATATGCGCATATTCTAAACGCAGATATAAGAGCACGGAGGGAAGTCAATATTCCCGTGGACGCAGGGCAAACCTCAAGTCACAGCGGGTTAAACTCAATTCCAGAAAGATGTGAGAGAAACAGCTGGAAAAGCGTAGAACACGGTTTCAGTTTAGTTTTTAGATTGTGTGATTTTAATGATTCAGATTGGTTTCACGTTTCACTATTTATAGGTTTGATGTAACGTCCCATCTGGAGGGCAAAACGAGGACAGTTATTTTTACAAGGTTTTCTCTAAGTACAAATGTACCAGGGTTATTATAGTTAACTACTAAAACCATTCAAAAGGAAGATTTTTGTTTCTCGAGATAAAATTAATATTTATTCAAATAAAATTAAATATATATTACAAACATTTTGGATTTTTATTTAGTTTAACTATTAACTAACTTCTATTTTTCTATATATTATATAAATTCAATATGTATATATATTAAATAAAACAAAATAAGATTTTAAAATAAAATAAGACAAACAGTTTTTAAACTAAATGGAAAAACATTAACGATGTTTTAAAAATAAATAAAATCTTAATGTTTAAACTAACTGGAAAAATAAAATGACAAATTTAACATTGTTAACTTAATGTTTTAAAAATAAAATAAAATAATATTCAATAACTTTTAAACTAACTGGAAAAATAGACAAACAAAATATTACTTTTTTTTTTAACTGGAAAAATACAAACAGCAATTTAAAACAGTTTAATTAATGTTTTAAAAATAAAACTAAATATTAAATGTGTTTTAAACTAAATGGAAAAATAAATAAAGTATAATTAGACAAATTTAACTGGAAAAATAAAATGGCAAATTTAACACTGTTAACTTAATGTTTTAAATATAAAATAATTTTCAGTAATTTTAAACTACCTGGAAAAACAGACCAATTTAAAACTGTTTAATTAATGTTTTAAAAATAAAAAAAAAATCAATTTTTTTTTTTAACTAACTGAAAAAATAGACCAATTTAAAACAGTAATTTGAAACTGAAAAATAAAATAAAACCAAATATTGAATAATTAAAACTAACTGGAAAAATAAAATGACAAATTTAAAACTGTTTAATTAATGTTTTAAAAATAAAATAAAACAAAAATCTTAAATGTTTTCTTTAACTTCTATTTTTATTTTTATAAAAAAATATTTTTATATTTTATATTTTATATTTTATATATATAAAATAGAAAAATAAAATCTAATCCAGAATATAAAAAAAATAATATCAGTGATACTAAAACAACACTGTAATGCGTTTCTATAATGTGTTGTAATGCATTTGATAACTCAATTTATTTATTTATTTATTTTTTTTTAGAAAAAAGTTTTAATTTAAACAATATTAACAAAAACTATAATAGTATATCAGTCATACTAATTATTAAAGTTTTTTTTTTTCTTTCACAGTTTTTGCTGTCAGCTTGTTGATTTTTGGTCACAAAATTTGTAGATGCTTTCCAAAACTAAACCTGCACATGCACACAAAAAAATTAAAAAAAAAACAATTACCAAATTTTAAGAAATAAACAGTTTAACCAGTGTTTCTAACAGGTCGAATGTGGATGAAATCAACCCAAAACACAAAAGCAGAGATTTGCAAAAGTGCCAGTTTCAAAAATGACCAAATTTTAATAGATAAACACAAATGCAAAAATGGCTGTTAAGCTCAAAACAAATCCCAAAATCTGCCAACGGAACAGAACAAATGCATCTACTTTAATACGTCCTACTATGCAGGTTTACTTCTCAGGTAAATTTTTCCTGTTTTAAGGATGTTTAGATGTTGCTATCTTAGAAAAAATGACCAAGAATCATCCACAGTAATCATAAACACACAAATCAGACGGTCACCGACTACAAAACCTACTGTCTGAGACTACATCAGAGAAAACGCTCTGAATAGCGCATGAAAAGCCTGACGTAAAGTTCATTTCCACTGGGAAAATGTTTGATTATGTCTGGCCACATGAAGCATGATCCACTGTAAAACACTGGGTGATTCTGAGAGCAGAATAATGAGCAGTAACAGCAGCTCTTCCTCTGAATGAAGTACAACGACCTCAGAGACCGATCTCTTCACAAAGATCTGTTTCCTGTCTCAATCACTCGCACAGATTGGGCCTGTTGACCTTTGACCTGACCGTCTCCGTAAGGAATAGAGATGAGTTAACTTCCTCTCTGACGGCAGGAAACTATTCTTACAAGAGAATGACCCCGAGATTGGCTGTTATCTCTGCTCACTCATTTCAAGAGTCACAAGAGGGTGAATCTCACAATAACTGTCAAGAACATTCAGGTCATTTTTACCACCACATATATACACGTGTATGCGTGTGTGTTTGTGAATGTATTATATGTGTGTGTATATATATATATATATATATATATATATATATATATATATATATATATATATATATATATAATATAGTTTTTTTTAATATATATTTTTGTTCATATTTTAAAAAAATTAGATTTCATTCTTCTATTTTCTAAAAATTAAAAACACTTTAATATGAAACAACAGTAGTGTTATTTAGTATCACAGATAGGAAAAACTGACTCTTAAAAATAAAAGTTAATAGAAGTTAATCAAGTTCAACTAAATGAAAATGAAAAATTGCATATAGAAAACAAAATCAATTTTTAGGTCCATTTTATGACCATTGTGATAATTTTCTTGCATAAATCATTCAAACAATAAAGTTACATTGTTAAGTGTTTATAAATTATTATATTTTTGTCAAAATAATGTGCTTTTGAATAAAAAAAAAATTGTAATTTTGCATTTTTAACTGAAATTATGGTAATTATTATTAGTAGTAGTAGTACAATAAAACATTTTGGTATAAATAAGAAACTATTATAGTTTTATTAATATTTTGAATTACTTTGAATTAGTTTCAATTTTATATTTTCCATTTTCATTTTAATTTTAGTTTAGTTAGTAAGTTTTAGTCATTTTGATGTGGATTTGTCATTTTTAATTAATTATTTTACCAGTACAGTTTCTATTAATTTACATTTTAATTCTTATTTTCTAGCATTTATTTATTTATTTATTTATTTATATCAAGTAAACCTAAATGAAAATGAGAAATTTTGCTTTGGCAAAGAGCTGAAGAGCTGAAGTTTTTTCATTTATTTCAGTATTTTTTATGGTTTTAGTTTTACTTCAATAAGCCTGTTTGGAGGATGTATTTGTTATAAAATTAAAATTAAATGCGTCTCATTGCAATGCAAAAAATCTAAATAGTCCATTTTCTATCCTAAAATTATCAGATCATTTAAGATTTAGTATTGCAAATGCATATATACATTAACATGTTGTCAAGATTTGTCAATCATTTCTGACATGCATTAAGACACTAGGATCCATCTGCCATGTTGGCAGATCATAATATTTCACACAGCACACATAAACTGACCGGCGACCTGCACTAAAGTCCAGCCGTGTTTCTGAAAGCCCGTGGTCACATGAGACGGCAGAGATGCATCAGCAGATTTCTACAAAACCAGGTCAGTGAAAAAGCGAGCAGACACTTTAAATTCATACAGCATCTATAGCCACGAGCAGAAGCATGGAGGATCTCCTGTGCTTCACACTGACACACACACACTGCCTTATGGGGACGCTGTCAACGTTATTAAAGAGATGCCGCGTGTTTTTCTTGTAAACTAAAGCACAGATTAACTTACATGTCATTCAGTGACAGGCTCACATCCTATTGTCTTCAGAGGCTTTAGGTGGAGATGAAAAGTAGAATCATCCAGAACCAAATTATTCTGAAAACACAGGGAGAGAGTGTGTTAGTTAATGCGTTCAATTCACAAGCAAATGCACTACATTTTGCATAAAGAACAAGCAGTTCAAGCTTTTAAAAGCACAGATATAAAATTTATTAAGCATTATCAAACAACATCCACTTATATAACTGTTCATTGTAATACTGTGCATAGTATTCCACAAAACTATAATTATTATACTGATTCCCACAGAAAATAAGTTCAACTGGGCTCTCAATTTTCTTTACAAAAACAGTAATTCGCTTACAATACAAGTACTCTGAGATGTTATATTGTTGTTTAAGCATCTATATCAAGTAAAATTTGTTAATTGACCTGCAAACTGTCTTGAATATCCTTTTAGCTGAGGAATGTATTGTTTTTAGCTTTTCTAAACTGCAAAAACGGTCCGAAAAGAACCATCGTGGTTCTGGTCATTTTCTTGCATCACCAACAACGGTATACTTCAAAGTCATCCAAGCCTAAGCTGGTATGTTGTTAATTAAAATACGAATTTAGTCACAGTCATATAGTGTTTTTTTCGCGATGCGTCATCGGGCATAAATGATGCCACTAAACCGAACGAATCTCGCATATTTTGCTAATTATTGCTGCTGAAAACGGTCAATTATTGTCATGTTTTAGGCTGTACTAATCGGTCAGACCAGGAAAAACATTTGGAGTACTATAGACCGCCAAAAAGTTCTAACAAATCAAGGAGAAGAGTGCAAAAAACTGTCTAAGGAACAAAAGGCGTTTGTGGTTGGCCAAACTGAACAAGGATTTCCAGGGCAAGAATCTTGACAACATTCGTGTTTGTTATTAACTTTTGTTCCAGTCAGGTAAGTGAAATATTAGGCTAATATCTTAATTAGTACTGCTCCCACGCATCTTTATCACATATTAACTTTAGTTAAAATATTGCGCCCTTTCATGCTTACTAAATCCTTCTAAGTATATGATTTAGCATCTTCCACACTTTTTTTCCGCGGTTTAGACAGCATAAAGTAGCAAGTTAGCAGAACAACTTATTCAGCAGCGCAATTAATGCTGTTTACGTTCGAGTATCGAAAATATGGCCGCGCATCCGGGTAACTGACCAAACCGTTACATAAGTACAAAACCTCCAACAGCACAGACAAGACTGTATATTACTCTGCTGTCACATACACAGATCTACTATAAACATGTGATTTCTTTCCCAGCTTTTTACGTTCACAGACATAACCAACTGTTTATGTAAAGTCTGTGTGTATTTGAGAGTTTAGTACCTCACATTCCGTGTGACAGACGCTTTCTGCACGTTTACTTCGAATGTGTGCGCTCAGAAAACCGTATATCAGAAGTTTAAACTGATATGACTTTAAAACACGTGTTAATAATACGCTTTCTTGAAGACAAAGAACTGCAATATCGCGCTTGCGTTGCA